>KZ653418.1:72150-91441 GCA_001010745.2 Gerris buenoi
TTTTTTTTTTTTTTTTTTTTTTTTTTTTTTTTTTTTTTTTTTTTTTTTTTTTTTTTTGCTCATTCAGCGTCCTCAGGGATCTTAAAACCTATTATCCAATAACCTGTTAAAGGAACCTGTTACCGTTCGATAACGGGAACATCATAACCTGTTACCATCAAATAACAGTTATTACCCACCTCTAAAACCTTTTGTTTTCCACAGATGAATCAAAACAATCAGATCGACAAATATTTTCACAGAAACAAGAGACATAGATCTTCAAGAGAAAATATATCTCCTGAAATTCTAGATATGAGTGCACTAGATCATAATAGTTTAATGGATAAATTCAGTAAAATACTCGATTCAAAATGCCTAGCTACTAAAGCAGATCTGCAACTTTTAGTGGAAAAGGTTGATAAATTATCGGAGGAAAGTGCCAAACTAAAATATGAAGTTGAAAACCTTAAAAAAATGAACTCAATGCAGAAGCGACAAATTGATTTTATAAATAACAAACTGAAGAGTAAAAATCTCGTATTTAAAGGTCTCGAAAACACACAGGGAGCTAATTTATAAGTTCTGCGTCGAAGTTCTACAACAAATATTAGTTCAAACTTAAGATTTAAAAAAAGCAACCAAAAAGCAAAAAAAAATAAAAGGAGGTTACATCATAAGAAAAGATAAATAAAACGCACTGCCATCTAGCGGAATTCAATCGTCTTTTCACTAAGAAAGTAGCGCTAATGCGGAAGTTTTGATAACTGCTTGGAGTAAAGAAAACTTTTTTTGCATCCTAGGACGTAAATTTTTTTTTCTTTACTGCTAGGAGTAAAGAAAAGATTTTTTAAGTCCACGTAATGAAAAAATTGATTTTAGCTTTGTTTTTTAGGCTCTAAAGTTACTATTTCACAGCCTACCACGGAAAAAGAATTGTTATATACTACGTTTTTCTAAATTTAAATTTTCTGTCATAAATCATAAATTTGAAAACAGTCAAAATGAAGATCTTAAATATGGAATACGTCAAAACAAATAAAATATATTGCGATTTTTTTCTGAACTAACTTTCCATATGCAACATTTCCTGAAATCGGATTAAATTCTGCTGAGAGATGGCTAAAAGTATTAAAATAATGCATTGTCATCGTGTTATGAGCTATTCTAAAAGTTCTAAAAATTTCTAGCTACTCGGAAAGTTAGTTAGAAATCGATTGCCAGATTTGTACTGGACAAACAAACAAGAAAGCTAGCTAATAAAAACTTAGTAAAAAGTAAAAAATGTATTCAATTTAAATACGAATCTATTGGTATAACTTGTTTTCCCAGGAAAAATCTAGTTCCTGAGACAATAGCTTTAAACGCGGACGGAGAGAGTCCGGGTTCGATTCCCCGCCAAGGAAAAGTTATTTTTATAATACATTTTGATGAAATGTTCAAGAATATTTAAATGTACATTCGACAACGAATAAATAGATAACAGTGGGCTAAGTTATTGTGAATTCATATACGAGAAAGTTTGTCTCGTACCGATTTTATTTAAAACAAAATATACGAAATTAAAAAAATTACGGAAGTATGGTGATTGGTGATTCCCTCCAAAACGTGATTCAGGGATCTCTGTGAAGGAGGGGTCTTACGACCCAGAGATCTCTGTGAAGGAGGGGTCTTACGACCCAGAGATCTCTGGGAAGGAGGGGTCTTAAGACCCAGAGATCTCTGTGAAGGAGGGGTCTTACGACCCAGAGATCTCTGTGAAGGAGGGGTCTTAAGACCCAGAGATCTCTGTGAAGGAGGGGTCTTACGACCCAGAGATCTCTGTGAAGGAGGGGTCTTACGACCCAGAGATCTCTGTGAAGGAGGGGTCTTACGACCCAGAGATCTCTGTGAAGGAGGGGTCTTACGACCCAGAGATCTCTGTGAAGGAGGGGTCTTACGACCCAGAGATCTCTGTGAAGGAGGGGTCTTACGACCCAGAGATCTCTGTGAAGGAGGGGTCTTACGACCCAGAGATCTCTGTGAAGGAGGGGTCTTACGACCCAGAGATCTCTGTGAAGGAGGGGTCTTACGACCCAGAGATCTCTGTGAAGGAGGGGTCTTACGACCCAGAGATCTCTGTGAAGGAGGGGTCTTACGACCCAGAGATCTCTGTGAAGGAGGGGTCTTACGACCCAGAGATCTCTGTGAAGGAGGGGTCTTACGACCCAGAGATCTCTGTGAAGGAGGGGTCTTACGACCCAGAGATCTCTGTGAAGGAGGGGTCTTACGACCCAGAGATCTCTGTGAAGGAGGGGTCTTACGACCCAGAGATCTCTGTGAAGGAGGGGTCTTACGACCCAGAGATCTCTGTGAAGGAGGGGTCTTACGACCCAGAGATCTCTGTGAAGGAGGGGTCTTACGACCCAGAGATCTCTGTGAAGGAGGGGTCTTACGACCCAGAGATCTCTGTGAAGGAGGGGTCTTACGACCCAGAGATCTCTGTGAAGGAGGGGTCTTACGACCCAGAGATCTCTGTGAAGGAGGGGTCTTACGACCCAGAGATCTCTGTGAAGGAGGGGTCTTACGACCCAGAGATCTCTGTGAAGGAGGGGTCTTACGACCCAGAGATCTCTGTGAAGGAGGGGTCTTACGACCCAGAGATCTCTGTGAAGGAGGGGTCTTACGACCCAGAGATCTCTGTGAAGGAGGGGTNTTTTTTTTTTTTTTTTTTTTTTTTTTTTTTTTTTTTTTTTTTTTTTTTTTTTTTTTTTTTTTTTTTTTTTTTGCTCATTCAGCGTCCTCAGGGATCTTAAAACCTATTATCCAATAACCTGTTAAAGGAACCTGTTACCGTTCGATAACGGGAACATCATAACCTGTTACCATCAAATAACAGTTATTACCCACCTCTAAAACCTTTTGTTTTCCACAGATGAATCAAAACAATCAGATCGACAAATATTTTCACAGAAACAAGAGACATAGATCTTCAAGAGAAAATATATCTCCTGAAATTCTAGATATGAGTGCACTAGATCATAATAGTTTAATGGATAAATTCAGTAAAATACTCGATTCAAAATGCCTAGCTACTAAAGCAGATCTGCAACTTTTAGTGGAAAAGGTTGATAAATTATCGGAGGAAAGTGCCAAACTAAAATATGAAGTTGAAAACCTTAAAAAAATGAACTCAATGCAGAAGTGACAAATTGATTTTATAAATAACAAACTGAAGAGTAAAAATCTCGTATTTAAAGGTCTCGAAAACACACAGGGAGCTAATTTATAAGTTCTGCGTCGAAGTTCTACAACAAATATTAGTTCAAACTTAAGATTTAAAAAAAGCAACCAAAAAGCAAAAAAAAATAAAAGGAGGTTACATCATAAGAAAAGATAAATAAAACGCACTGCCATCTAGCGGAATTCAATCGTCTTTTCACTAAGAAAGTAGCGCTAATGCGGAAGTTTTGATAACTGCTTGGAGTAAAGAAAACTTTTTTTGCATCCTAGGACGTAAATTTTTTTTTCTTTACTGCTAGGAGTAAAGAAAAGATTTTTTAAGTCCACGTAATGAAAAAATTGATTTTAGCTTTGTTTTTTAGGCTCTAAAGTTACTATTTCACAGCCTACCACGGAAAAAAAATTGTTATATACTACGTTTTTCTAAATTTAAATTTTCTGTCATAAATCATAAATTTGAAAACAGTCAAAATGAAGATCTTAAATATGGAATACGTCAAAACAAATAAAATATATTGCGATTTTTTTCTGAACTAACTTTCCATATGCAACATTTCCTGAAATCGGATTAAATTCTGCTGAGAGATGGCTAAAAGTATTAAAATAATGCATTGTCATCGTGTTATGAGCTATTCTAAAAGTTCTAAAAATTTCTAGCTACTCGGAAAGTTAGTTAGAAATCGATTGCCAGATTTGTACTGGACAAACAAACAAGAAAGCTAGCTAATAAAAACTTAGTAAAAAGTAAAAAATGTATTCAATTTAAATACGAATCTATTGGTATAACTTGTTTTCCCAGGAAAAATCTAGTTCCTGAGACAATAGCTTTAAACGCGGACGGAGAGAGTCCGGGTTCGATTCCCCGCCAAGGAAAAGTTATTTTTATAATACATTTTGATGAAATGTTCAAGAATATTTAAATGTACATTCGACAACGAATAAATAGATAACAGTGGGCTAAGTTATTGTGAATTCATATACGAGAAAGTTTGTCTCGTACCGATTTTATTTAAAACAAAATATACGAAATTAAAAAAATTACGGAAGTATGGTGATTGGTGATTCCCTCCAAAACGTGATTCAGGGATCTCTGTGAAGGAGGGGTCTTACGACCCAGAGATCTCTGTGAAGGAGGGGTCTTAAGACCCAGAGATCTCTGTGAAGGAGGGGTCTTACGACACAGAGATCTCTGTGAAGGAGGGGTCTTACGATCCAGAGATCTCTGTGAAGGAGGGGTCTTACGACCAAGAGATCTCTGTGAAGTACGTTCGTTCGGAACTTTAAACCTTTATAACATCGCTTCAAGACATCGTATTGAGATGCGATTTGCGTAATTTTTTTGAACATTTTTAGGAAAAACTGATGGTGCAATTCCGAACATCGTAGCTCACGATGTTTCGGAGGTACAGTCACTTAAACACGAAATCGGTCTGTCAACGATAACTTAAGGAGGCGTTATATTTGATTTCAATTTCCTTTGGGGTATGTACATGTCCTATATGGTAGATTGTACCAATACTTTTTGAGCACAATCGGACAAGAGGTTTAGGAGCATTTCAGTGTCTTAACATTTAATGGACAACATCGGTGTGGGATTTCCACACCGGTACTTTTTTTACGTTTTATTAACTTGGTTTCTTGTTCGTTTGTTTGTTTGTCCGGTATAAATCTTGCAATCGATTTCTAACTAACATCCCGAGTAGCTAGACTTTTGAAACTTTCAGAACAGCTCAGAACACGATTAGAATGCATTATTTTAATACGTTTAGTCCTTTTTTAGCAGAATTTAAATCGTTTTCGGCAAATTTGCTGTGTGGAAAGTTAGTTCGGAAAAAATCCGCAAGTTATTTTATTTGTTTTGTCATATCCCATAATATTTACAATCTTCATTTTGACAGGTTTCAAATTTATGATTTTTATCATAGAATAATATATATATATAGAAGGAGTGTCACTGATAACATTGAAAACAACTTTGGTTATGATCATTATCTGCGTTCTAAAAATTCATTTTTGTAATTTATGACGTCATAACTCTAAAATTATTTGCCTTCGGTTTTATAATTTAATTTTTTATTTAATTATAATTATTGATAGTCAGTTTAGTTTATTGTAATATTTTTTTGTGTTTTATCTTATTTTAGCTTGAAATATGCTGAAAATAATGTTTATTATATCATGCCGGGCGAGTTGAAAAAATGACGTCAGAGTGAAACGTAAACAATAACCAATGGCAGGGCTTGTTTTCTTGACGTTTGTGAGCGGGCTTTGAATAGTTACTAAAGCGTGGCCAACCTTCTCCAGCTTAAATGAAAAAAAAGAGTGTTGTTTTGTTGGTCCCNTTTTATTTGTTTTGTCATATCCCATAATATTTACAATCTTCATTTTGACAGGTTTCAAATTTAAGATTTTTATAAATAAGAGATAAACATTAAATGACAGCAAAACAGGAAATATATCGATTATATTATTTCATATATATCGATGGCACGGTTTAAGAAATTTTAAAAACGTAATATATAAAAAGTTCTTTTTATCTTGCAATTTTATATTTGTGTTTCCCGTTCATTATTTACTTCTCATTCGAAGAGGATTTTGTGATATTCTTGACAACAATTTTATGACTTCATTAATCTAAATATAAATTTAAAACAAAGCAACAAGGGGTTTTAGTCTGTTTTTCGGTAATATTTTAGTGAAATATTTAGTTTAATTAAAGAAGTGATGTACGAGGTACACTGCGAGAGATAATTCTAGTAACGAGTGTTTGTGTCCGAATTTAGAAACTCACCGTAGAGAACCCTTTTAAAATATTTGTCAGGATGGTTTGAAAGGTTTCTAGGGTCTACTCGGGGTATTTTGGTTTATTTGGGAAAGTGTTAAAAAGGGGCTAAACTGGAAGTGGTCACCGGGAAAGCGAGTGATTATTTTAGCAGAGAGGAAAGCTGCTTCATTAACCCAACTTTCCTCTTGACGTATCCTCACACATTAGACTTTCCTTCGACTTTCCCTGTCATTAAGTGCAAGTCCGAGGATTCACATATCGCTTCGAATTATCCGGAAAACCTAAAACTCGTCTAAAACTTGCTTCTCAGTAATAATCCTCCGAGTAGAACCCAATATAAACCTATAAAACCAATGTTAAAAGTAATAAAATGAAGTTTTCAACACTGTTTCCACTCAATAAACTCATTGGTATTTAATAAAATCAGATTTCCTTTAAAACAATTTATTAATAAAATGGAAAACTCAGTTATAGTGATAATGTTATCAGTACAGTACAACTCTAAATAAAGTTTCTCATATTATTCGTATAATTGTTTTTTATTTATTTTGTATTACACTAGTGAACATAATTACTCCGTCTAGTTTTCCCCATTTCCCAGTTATTTCGGGTGTTTTCACTATAAATTATTGAACATTTTATATAAGTATATTATAAAAATAATTCCCCTCTAATATAGAATCGAACCTTTACCTCTCACCCGTTGAAATTGAATTTTATTTTTATCAAGATGTCAGATACTAAATGTACTGAAATGTCTCCTAATTATTGTCATTCTAATTTATAATTGAAAGTCATAACTAAAAGTAAATTTACAATCAAACCTAAATTAAATTGATCGTCATAATTAAATAAAGTCCAGTCATTCTTCATGACTTAATGAGCGAATTTTCAATGAGATCTATCATCGGCTTGTCTATTATTGGCTTATAATAATGTAGGAAATTTTTGGTTTAGAATTCGGATGGATGAAAAAAAAAAAAAATAAAAAATTAGTACACGGAGGGTACAAAAGTCAAAATAGTATTTAACCTTTAAGATGCATGTCGTTGGAAAGCTATTTAAAAGTAATGTAATTGTTTTTATGTACATTTTTGTCATATTTTCATGTAAGAGGGGGTGGGGGGGGAATGGAAAAATCGCGTTTGTATGCTATTTTTGACCCTAAATTGTCAATATTTGACCCCTAAATGAACTCCAAAAAATTTTCCAACGAACTCATCTTTTCTTTTGATATTATTGACATTTTTTAAATACATTCTAGCGTGAGATATCGTCTGGAGTGACACATATATACTACACAATTTGTGAGAGACACCAAGGGATGTGCCACGCAAGCGTGACACATAGGAACTGTTCCAACACCAGACATTACGTCATAAACATAAAGATGTTGGCTCGGCATGTTTATGACGTAATGTGTGATGTTGGAACAGTTCCTATGTGTCAAACTTGCGGGGCACATCCCTTGGTGTCTCTCACAGATGGTTTAGCCTATTTCAGTGTGCAAACACGGTATTACATTGCTAATATATATATATGCATACATACATAAAAATGTGTTAAATTTCAGGAATCGATTAAGAATGGTCTAAAAAGGATTTTCATGAAGAAAATTCTACAAAATTTGCATTACAAACATTTTGAAGCTATTGCAATAGCTTCAAACCTTAAACTAAATATATGGTCTTAGTCTTAACTGAAAATGAAGCAATAAACTAAATTTAAAATAACAATTAAAATTAAAGCCATAAACAAAATTCCAAATCATAATTAAATGTTATGACTTATGACACTCAATCAAAACAGCGTTTAAGCCGGGTGAGTTGTGTGCTATCTAGTCCGCCCACACTGACTTGACTCAACGAGATAACATCCAGGTCACAGCATTTCCGTTACACTGCATCTGGCTGTCATATCATCTCTGCATTATGTCCAAACCAAAACCTTATCTCAATAAAATCGCAATATGGTAATAATGTTAGTTTCATATCAAAATCTAGTTTTTTAAGTTTTGGAACGAAGTTCCTTGTGCCACGTTCTGGAACCAGGGAGTGAATCCGCAAAAAAACGACCAAAATCACCGTCACGCAACCAAGCGTCAGGAAATCTACCGATTACGATAATTTATGTAAAAGATGACCGACTTAGTTGAACTTTAGTACACATGTTTATTTTAGCAATGTCCTGGACGAGTTCGTTGGACAACGTTGTCTGCCCAAGCGTTCAAGCGCAACGCTCGCGTAAACGTAAGCTTCACATTTTAAATTGGAATTTTAACAAATTCTAACTTTAAATGCGACAAACAACTTTTATAAATAATTATTTTTAGTAATAAATGCACCGCCGCTGCTATGAATCGCTAAATTTATTAAAGCGGACCTAAACGATTAAAATAAAGAAAACAACTTTTTTACAGATATCTTACGTTTTAACGTAAGGATTTCAATAAAACTACAAATACACATAACGCTCTCTTCAAAGATAATAAAAAGTTTTTCTTTTAATTTTGCCTTAACTCCGCTAGTACGAATAGTTAGTGACTTTTTATTTTGTCTGTTTTCTAACTCCGCCATGTATACATAGTTAGTACTGTGATTTTATTATTTATGTTTAATGAAAAGCGTAATATAAGGGACTTCGTTCCTACCGGGTGTCCCACGACACCACACGTATTTTTTTATCTACAAGTTGCTGCTTCGTTTACTAGATCGTAGGTCCATAATTACTCCAAACAATAAACTATTTGTTGAGTATCCAAACAATAGACTATTGTGAGATCTACAACACTATTTTAAAACCAGCTTGGACTTACGCTCTGGAGGTCTGGGGTAGCACCAAGCCTTCAAACTCCCGTCGACTTCAAACTCTTCAATCCAAAATCCTCAGAAAATTACTGATGCTTCTTTTTATGTATTCAACCTCACCCAAGATCATTGTGGACTTAATTTTCCTATTGTCCGTGACCTATTGTTGGTGCGTGTGGAAGTCTAATAAGAACAGATTATTCAAGTATAAATTAATAACATCTATATTCACATAACATTTAAAGAAGAACTGAATTATTTTCCTTTAAAAAAAAAACTTTCTGCCAAAAATAAATTATGAAAGATATCTATCAAAATAATATATTTTGATAGATGTCATTCCTGACAAACACCCCCATTTGGCTGAAGGGTTTTATCTTTCAAACCTAGCCCGAGGGAAAATTTTGTTAATTTTGTTTTTTCTACCGCTTTCGTTAAGATATCGGCATTCATGTCGCCAGTTGGTACATATTCAAGATCGATGATTTTCTTTTCGACCAGTTCCCTGACGTGATGATATTTAATGTCTATATGTTTACTCCTTTTGTGGAAGACAGGGTTCTTAGCAAGTTATTTTGCGCTCTGATTGTCTACGTATAATTTCGTAGGGTTTTCAGCCATTTGACCGAAACCGATCTCTTGAAGTAGGTACTTTAAGCTGACAATTTCTCGGCTTGCTTCGCTTAAAGCAATATATTCGGCTTCCATACTGGATAGGGAAACGAGATTTTGTTTCTTGGATTCCCAAGATATTGCCCCCCCAGCCAGTATGAAGGCGATTCCAGTTCTAGATTTTAGGTCGTCAACATCGCCGCCCCAATCTGCATCAGAGTAGCCAACCAATTTCTCTCCAGTTTTCTTAAATACAAGAGCGTGATTGGTTTTTCCCTTGAGATAGCGCAGGAGTCTTTTGGCTGCGTCCCAGTGCTGTTTTCTTGGATCTTTGTTAAATTGACTTAATTTGTTTACAGCATAGGCCAAATCTGGTCTAGTTCCTGTAGCTAGATAAAGTAATGATCCAATTAGACTCTGATATTGAATCTTATCTACTTTTTCAGCTTGACTCTTATCTGTAGGCTCTTTTTCTAAGTGACTGTTTGGATCTAATGGTAAAGATATTATTTTACATTCTTTCACTCCAAATTTCTTTAATATTTCTTTAACGTAGTTTTCTTGACTTAATCGAAGTTCTTCTCCTTCTTTTGTTATCGAAAGTCCTAGAAAGCTGTTAATATTTCCCAAATCCTTGATTTCAAATAATTTAGAAATTTTTTCTTTGGTTTTAGTTAATAATTTTTTATTATTTGACGCTAAAATGATATCATCGACGTATACAGCCATCAAAACGTAAGAGTTTCCTTCAGTTAATTTAAAAACACAAGGATCTTCTTTACTTTGTTTGAAATTTATTGTTTTCACCTGATCGTCGAATTTAATATTCCATTCTCTGTCAGGTTGACGTAGACCGTAGAGAGATTTTTTCAGGAGACATACTTTTTCTCCTTGTTTATAGTACCCTGGCTGTTGCATGTAGATTTCTTCAGTTAAATCTCCATTTAGATCTGCAGTTTTCACATCAATTTGCTCGATGAGTAAGTCATTTTCTACTGCTAATGCTAATATGAGTCTTATGGAATTAAATCTTACGACCGGTGAGTAGGTCTCCGTAAAATCTATTCCATATCTCTGTGCGTATCCTTTGACTACAAGGCGAGCTTTGAATTTGTCAAAATGTCCGTTAGCATTATATTTTTTGGTCAATATCCACTTACAACCTATTGCCTTTTTTCCAGGTGGTAGGTCGACTAATTCCCAGGTATTCTTTTTTATTAATGAATTGTATTCATCATCCATTGCGGATTTCCATTCTTTGCTTTCATTTCCAGAAAGTGCTTCTTTGACATTTATTTGTGTAGGATCTTTTTTAATTATTTTAATATTTTTTATTTTTCTAGGTTTTCCCTTTTTTCCTGTCTTTATTTTCCTTGGTCGTCCAGGAGCAATTTTGAGACTGTATTCTTTATCAGGTTCTTCTTCTTGATCAGAATTTTCATCACTACTTTCGTCTTCACTTTCTGATTTAGGTGTTTCTATATCTGTATCAGAATTTATTGACATATGTTGAGTTTCTTCATTTTCATTTTCATCACTGTTTATTTCATAACTTTCTTCATTATTTACTTTATTATTTGTTTCAATATTTTTAGTTTTAGTTGTTTTAGTACTATCATTAAATAATGTGCTGAAATCAAAAATATTTGTTTCGTCTTCTTTTTCAGATTTTGTTTTACGTCTGTCTTTGTATGTTATGTTTTCGATAATTTTTACGTCTCTACTTTTGAGAATTTTGTCTGTGTCAGGATCCCATAGTCGATATGCCCTTGCTTCTTCTGAATACCCTAATAGAATAAATTGTTTACTTTTAGGTTCAAATTTCTTCCTACTTGGTTTTTTATTTAGTACATATGCTATACTACCTATTACTCGTAAATGTGAAGCTGTAGGTTTTCTGTTCGACCATTCTTCTTGGGGAGTTTTTTCTATTGTTTTTGTTGCGCATCTATTTCTGAGGTATGTAGCTGTGTTGATCATTTCAGCCCACATATGTTCTGGTAAACCTGATTGAAGTAGCAGACATCTTGCCATTTCTACCAGGGTTCTATTTGCGCGTTCGGCTACTGGATTCATTTGGGGCGTATATTCGGCAGTTAGTTCATGTTTTATGCCATGTTTCTTTAAGTAAGAGTTAAAAGTTCGGCTGCAATATTCAGTAGCATTGTCCGATCTTATAGCTTTTATTCTTTTTCCAGTCTGGTTTTCAACAAATTGTTTAAATTCTTGAAATTTTTCAAAAATTTCACTTTTATTTTGTAGGAAATAAGTGAAAATTTTTCTTGATTTGTCATCTATAAAGGTGGCGAAGTATTTGGCACCGCTTCCTGATGGAGTGGGCATTGGTCCACATATATCAGTGTGAATTAGATCAAGTAAATTTTCTTTTCTAGGTGGTTGTTTATTTTTTGGAAATGGTAATCTATGCATTTTTCCTTTAATACATGTTTCACAATTTTTGTTGAATTCTTCTAATTTTAATTTTGGTATTCCATGAATTAAATTGTTCTTAATCATGTTATCTATTTGGTTTCTATTGAGGTGTCCAAATCTTGAATGCCAAATTTCGTTAAGTTCATTTGTTTTAGTTTTAACTTCGTTATGATTTATTTTAATTTTATGTTCATTATTTTTTGTTTGGTTTTCATTTATTGCTTGTAAACTTTGATTTGAACATTTTCTCTTTTCTATTTTTGTTTTATTATTATTTAATTTCTCTACATAATATAAGTTTTTATTTTCTGTTGCTTTGATTAAGGTTCTATTATTTTGTATGATATAGGCGTTGTTTTTGTAAAATTTCACTGAAACATTTGGGTTTTTAGTGGCTTTACTTATAGATATAAGATTTGTTTTTATTTCAGGTATAAATAATGTTTCTTTCAATTCGATTGGTATGATTTTTTTGTTAATTATTGAGAGTATTTTTATAGTACCTTTACCTTTAATATCTGCTTTGCTGCCATCTGCCATACGTACTTTTTCACTTATTTTCGATTCTTCATATTCAATAAATAAGTTTTTATTGTTGCAAATATGTGAGCTAGAACCGGAATCCAAAATAAAGTCAGATAATATTCTATTATTTGTTTCTATATTGAGTATATTTTCATTAGAATTTATTGAATCTTCTTCTATTAATAGGGATGCACTGTTCTTCTTTTTCTTAAAATAGCAATCTTCTGTCACATGATTGTATTTTTTGCATATTGTACAAGTTGGAACTTTTTTGATTTTGTTAAATTTTTCTGGTCTATTTTTAAATCTTGTTATCAATGAATAGTTATTATTTTCTGATGTTGAGGGATGTGATTTTTTCTTTTCTGCCTCTTCTAGAATTTTTATTTTTAATGTTTCTAATGAGGGAAGTTCATCTCTACATTCAATAGAGCATCTAAATATATCGTATTCATCGGGTAAGGATGATAATAGCAATATGGTGTTAAAATCGTCACATGGTGCGCACTTTAAATCTTTAAGTTGTTCTAAAATGTCGAAAAATTGTTTTACGTGTTCCTCCATATCTTGATTATTTTTCTTGTTTAGATTAATTAACTGTCTGGTTAACTGTACCTTTTTGCTTGGTCCATTAGGTTTGTATGTTTTTTCTAATGTGTCCCACGCTTCTTTGGATGTTTCACAGTTTTTGACATGATGGATACAGGGTGGTGAGATTGCAAGAATTATTGTGGCCAAGGCTTTTTCATCCTTATTTATCCATTCTATATCACCATTGTCTCCATTTTTATTTTCATTCTTTTTAATTTTGCCATTAGTGTAATTCCAAAGTTCACTATGTATTAGTATCATTTTGATCTGGATTTTCCATGTTTCATAGTTGGTTTTATTTAATTTTTCGATTTGATAAATGTTTGACATTTTTTTGATTGAATTTTAAATTTGTTTTAAGTTTTATCTTGAAAGTGTCACTTTATCCTTATGGTTGCTTGCCCATAACCTCTGTTGGTGCGTGTGGAAGTCTAATAAGAACAGATTATTCAAGTATAAATTAATAACATCTATTTCACATAACATTTAAAGAAGAACTGAATTATTTTCCTTTTTTAAAAAAAACTTTCTGCCAAAAATAAATTATGAAAGATATCTATCAAAATAATATATTTTGATAGATGTCATTCCTGACAAACACCCCCATTTGGCTGAAGGGTTTTATCTTTCAACCCTAGCCCGAGGGAAAATTTTGTTAATTTTGTTTTTTCTACTGCTTTCGTTAAGATATCGGCATTCATGTCGCCAGTTGGTACATATTCAAGATCGATGATTTTCTTTTCGACCAGTTCCCTGACGTGATGATATTTAATGTCTATATGTTTACTCCTTTTGTGGAAGACAGGGTTCTTAGCAAGTTGTTTTGCGCTCTGATTGTCTACGTATAATTTCGTAGGGTTTTCAGCCATGTGACCGAAACCGATCTCTTGAAGTAGGTACTTTAAGCTGACAATTTCTCGGCTTGCTTCGCTTAAAGCAATATATTCGGCTTCCATACTGGATAGGGAAACGAGATTTTGTTTCTTGGATTCCCAAGATATTGCCCCCCCAGCCAGTATGAAGGCGAATCCAGTTCTGGATTTTCGGTCATCGACATCACCGCCCCAATCTGCATCGGAGTAGCCAACCAATTTCTCTCCAGTTTTCTTAAATACAAGAGCGTGATTGGTTTTTCCTTTGAGATAGCGTAGGAGTCTTTTGGCTGCGTCCCAGTGCTGTTTTCTTGGATCTTTGTTAAATTGACTTAGCTTGTTTACAGCATAAGCCAAATCTGGTCTAGTTCCTGTAGCTAGATAAAGTAATGATCCAATTAGACTCTGATATTGAATCTTATCTACTTTTTCAGCTTGACTCTTATCTGCAGGCTCTTTTTCTAATTGACTGTTTGGATCTAATGGTAAAGATATTGTTTTACATTCTTCCATTCCAAATTTCTTTAATATTTCTTTAACATAGTTTTCTTGACTTAATCGAAGTTCTTCTCCTTCTTTTGTTATCGAAAGTCCTAGAAAGCTGTTAATATTTCCCAAATCCTTGATTTCAAATAATTTAGAAATTTTTTCTTTGGTTTTAGTTAATAATTTTTTATTATTTGACGCTAAAATGATATCATCTACGTATACAGCCATCAAAACGTATGAGTTTCCTTCAGTTAATTTATAAACACAAGGATCTTCTTTACTTTGTTTGAAATTTATTGTTTTCACCTGATCGTCGAATTTAATATTCCATTCTCTGCCAGCTTGACGTAGACCGTAGATAGATTTTTTCAGGAGACATACTTTTTCTCCTTGTTTATAGTACCCTGGCTGTTGCATGTAGATTTCTTCAGTTAAATCTCCATTTAGATATGCAGTTTTCACATCAATTTGCTCGATGAGTAAGTCATTTTCTACTGCTAATGCTAATATGAGTCTTATGGAATTAAATCTTACGACCGGTGAGTAGGTCTCCGTAAAATCTATTCCATATCTCTGTGCGTATCCTTTGACTACAAGGCGAGCTTTGAATTTGTCAAAATGTCCGTTAGCATTATATTTTTTGGTCAATATCCACTTACAACCTATTGCCTTTTTTCCAGGTGGTAGGTCGACTAATTCCCAGGTATTCTTTTTTATTAATGAATTGTATTCATCATCCATTGCGGATTTCCATTCTTTGCTTTCATTTCCAGAAAGTGCTTCTTTGACATTTATTTGTGTAGGATCTTTTTTAATTATTTTAATATTTTTTATTTTTCTAGGTTTTCCCTTTTTTCCTGTCTTTATTTTCCTTGGTCGTCCAGGAGCAATTTTGAGACTGTATTCTTTATCAGGTTCTTCTTCTTGATCAGAATTTTCATCACTACTTTCGTCTTCACTTTCTGATTTAGGTGTTTCTATATCTGTATCAGAATTTATTGACATATGTTGAGTTTCTTCATTTTCATTTTCATCACTGTTTATTTCATAACTTTCTTCATTATTTACTTTATTATTTGTTTCAATATTTTTAGTTTTAGTTGTTTTAGTACTATCATTAAATAATGTGCTGAAATCAAAAATATTTGTTTCGTCTTCTTTTTCAGATTTTGTTTTACGTCTGTCTTTGTATGTTATGTTTTCGATAATTTTTACGTCTCTACTTTTGAGAATTTTGTCTGTGTCAGGATCCCATAGTCGATATGCCCTTGCTTCTTCTGAATACCCTAATAGAATAAATTGTTTACTTTTAGGTTCAAATTTCTTCCTACTTGGTTTTTTATTTAGTACATATGCTATACTACCTATTACTCGTAAATGTGAAGCTGTAGGTTTTCTGTTCGACCATTCTTCTTGGGGAGTTTTTTCTATTGTTTTTGTTGCGCATCTATTTCTGAGGTATGTAGCTGTGTTGATCATTTCAGCCCACATATGTTCTGGTAAACCTGATTGAAGTAGCAGACATCTTGCCATTTCTACCAGGGTTCTATTTGCGCGTTCGGCTACTGGATTCATTTGGGGCGTATATTCGGCAGTTAGTTCATGTTTTATGCCATGTTTCTTTAAGTAAGAGTTAAAAGTTCGGCTGCAATATTCAGTAGCATTGTCCGATCTTATAGCTTTTATTCTTTTTCCAGTCTGGTTTTCAACAAATTGTTTAAATTCTTGAAATTTTTCAAAAATTTCACTTTTATTTTGTAGGAAATAAGTGAAAATTTTTCTTGATTTGTCATCTATAAAGGTGGCGAAGTATTTGGCACCGCTTCCTGATGGAGTGGGCATTGGTCCACATATATCAGTGTGAATTAGATCAAGTAAATTTTCTTTTCTAGGTGGTTGTTTATTTTTTGGAAATGGTAATCTATGCATTTTTCCTTTAATACATGTTTCACAATTTTTGTTGAATTCTTCTAATTTTAATTTTGGTATTCCATGAATTAAATTGTTCTTAATCATGTTATCTATTTGGTTTCTATTGAGGTGTCCAAATCTTGAATGCCAAATTTCGTTAAGTTCATTTGTTTTAGTTTTAACTTCGTTATGATTTATTTTAATTTTATGTTCATTATTTTTTGTTTGGTTTTCATTTATTGCTTGTAAACTTTGATTTGAACATTTTCTCTTTTCTATTTTTGTTTTATTATTATTTAATTTCTCTACATAATATAAGTTTTTATTTTCTGTTGCTTTGATTAAGGTTCTATTATTTTGTATGATATAGGCGTTGTTTTTGTAAAATTTCACTGAAACATTTGGGTTTTTAGTGGCTTTACTTATAGATATAAGATTTGTTTTTATTTCAGGTATAAATAATGTTTCTTTCAATTCGATTGGTATGATTTTTTTGTTAATTATTGAGAGTATTTTTATAGTACCTTTACCTTTAATATCTGCTTTGCTGCCATCTGCCATACGTACTTTTTCACTTATTTTCGATTCTTCATATTCAATAAATAAGTTTTTATTGTTGCAAATATGTGAGCTAGAACCGGAATCCAAAATAAAGTCAGATAATATTCTATTATTTGTTTCTATATTGAGTATATTTTCATTAGAATTTATTGAATCTTCTTCTATTAATAGGGATGCACTGTTCTTCTTTTTCTTAAAATAGCAATCTTCTGTCACATGATTGTATTTTTTGCATATTGTACAAGTTGGAACTTTTTTGATTTTGTTAAATTTTTCTGGTCTATTTTTAAATCTTGTTATCAATGAATAGTTATTATTTTCTGATGTTGAGGGATGTGATTTTTTCTTTTCTGCCTCTTCTAGAATTTTTATTTTTAATGTTTCTAATGAGGGAAGTTCATCTCTACATTCAATAGAGCATCTAAATATATCGTATTCATCGGGTAAGGATGATAATAGCAATATGGTGTTAAAATCGTCACATGGTGCGCACTTTAAATCTTTAAGTTGTTCTAAAATGTCGAAAAATTGTTTTACGTGTTCCTCCATATCTTGATTATTTTTCTTGTTTAGATTAATTAACTGTCTGGTTAACTGTACCTTTTTGCTTGGTCCATTAGGTTTGTATGTTTTTTCTAATGTGTCCCACGCTTCTTTGGATGTTTCACAGTTTTTGACATGATGGATACAGGGTGGTGAGATTGCAAGAATTATTGTGGCCAAGGCTTTTTCATCCTTATTTATCCATTCTATATCACCATTGTCTCCATTTTTATTTTCATTCTTTTTAATTTTGCCATTAGTGTAATTCCAAAGTTCACTATGTATTAGTATCATTTTGATCTGGATTTTCCATGTTTCATAGTTGGTTTTATTTAATTTTTCGATTTGATAAATGTTTGACATTTTTTTGATTGAATTTTAAATTTGTTTTAAGTTTTATCTTGAAAGTGTCACTTTATCCTTATGGTTGCTTGCCCATAACCTCTGTTGGTGCGTGTGGAAGTCTAATAAGAACAGATTATTCAAGTATAAATTAATAACATCTATTTCACATAACATTTAAAGAAGAACTGAATTATTTTCCTTTTTAAAAAAAAACTTTCTGCCAAAAATAAATTATGAAAGATATCTATCAAAATAATATATTTTGATAGATGTCATTCCTGACACCTATCTATATCCCGATATCAGAAATTCCATCTTCCTTATCTATCACCTCCGATCACCCCAATCCTTTAGCAGATCTTCTTTTTTCCCAAACCATCTTAGACAACCCACCTCGCCCCCTGAGGAAACAGTGGCTTAGAGATTTGCTAACTTGTAATATATTATATACTAATAATTAATTATTACCTAACTATTCATCCCAATTTCTATTATTATTATTCTTGGCGCTAATTATTCTAAATTTATTAATTTAATGTTATACTTCTAAAATTTTCACGCCAAAAGGATTAGTCAATGGACTTTACCCTTTCCATGCTATTCACTGCTCAAAAACAAAAACAACTATGTACATCAATAACATCTGGAATGTAATACCGTGATTTTTGCTCACTGCATTAAGATATACAATTAATGTTAGTGAGAGACACTAAGGGATGTGTCACGCAAGCGTGACACATAGAAACTGTTCCAACACCAGACATTACGTCACTAAGATGTTGGCTCGGCATTACGCCATGTCCTGCATCGTTTTGTCGCTACCGACGATGCCCACCCAACTCTGGACCTATACCGGATCAAGAAGATCAGATATAAAAATTTAAAAAGAAAATGTAGTATTACATGATATTCTTTTTTTATACTTCAGCAACTTCTTCTACGCATTCCTTTGTGAACTCGACAGTATTTATTTTGAAACAATCTAAAGCACAGATGAGTCATCTAAATTATCATCAGATAAACAAGTATGCTTATTTGTTTGTTTTTATTTGTTTGTTATTTATTTATTTTTTATTTTTTTATATTTATATAGTCGATTTTTACTTATTATTAATTTTACAAACGTTGCCATATACAGGACAGGCACGTGGCTCGTGAACTTTGTACCACATTTACGGAATTTATATAATCTCTATTATCATCTTTACTGTGAAATTTAAAAGGAAATTTGTCTTTGTTTACCCTACCTTCACGTCGTGGCTGGTTTTGACATTTCTTCGCTTCTGTGTTCCGAACTTATCTACGTCTTCTTTCAAGTCTTTCTGTATTATCTTGGAGTAGTTATCTATTTATTTATTTATAATTTTCTTTGTGGAGACCTATATATGTCAGTAGGTGTACAAGAGTCAGAATTTTAACGATACATGTACCAATACCTACAAAACATATTCGACGTTAAATAAAAACATAATAATTCACAAATAAAACTTGAACAGTTCAAAATCAAAAGTTCAGCGTGAAGAACTTTTATACAGTATATAGAAGGTCATAGGCGTCCCACCTTTTCATAGGTGGACTGGCTTTCTTAATATAGTTTTTTTTTAGAGGGGGGGGGG
>KZ653419.1:0-13240 GCA_001010745.2 Gerris buenoi
TTTCCGGGGTGGAGGGGAGGTGGTGGTCGTACAAGTAGACGGAGTTAGAGGAGAATCCGAGGTCAGCCAGAAATTTCGCTCAAGGTCAGCCAGAACCAACCAATTACAACTACTTAGCCTCTTAGTCACCCAGGCCCCCCACTCAAACCCTTCACGACCAAACAATCAGTGAACTATAACATACTACGTTGGACCGTATTTCAGTTTGTCGTCATTAATCAATTAAAACCGGTCTGAAGGAATAGTTTATTCAATAGAAAATATCAACTTTTGCTTCACTTATCATGACCAAAAGGTTGAAACCTTGGCAGAAAAATAATTCTGAATTTGTGGGACACAGTCCGATCTAATTTTCTTGAAGATATCCCTTGTTTAAAATTCGCTTCCGGGGGAAAAGTTGGCTCTTATTCTTTACTCTTATTTGCCAACTTTCTCCCTATAGCTTTCTTGTCAAGCCCATCAGAAAGAGGACGGTTGACAAGGGTGAATACGAGTAGATCTCTCCCTCGAAATCCGAGGTTAATAGGTAGAGTTAGGAGCGAATGTTACTCTGGAGAAAAAGTCGAGTCGAGTTTCAGAGGAACGAGGGCCGGAGAGTCTGCTAAGTTGAACAGATCCCAGAGTTTGTTTACTTTTTCCTCGGGTAAAAGGGCCCGAGGAGTTTCTCTGGTCTGGAGTTGCCAGGTTTGTTCGTATCCCTTCCTTCTTTTCCCCGACTCTTCTAGTCTTCAGCAAAGTAAACGATAGGACCGGTGGGAGAAAGAAAACCTACCGGAATAAAAGTACTGACAACTAAGTAAAAGGTAAGGAGTCGAGGAGTTTATTACTTGCTCTTAGTACTGTTAAAAACTCTTGCCACAGTACTGGATAAATCTTACTTACAATCTTTTCACAAAGGCCTAACATTCTAGATTATAAATAATTTTCCGACCAATACACTAAAGTTTGCTTAAAGATATTTTGAGATAAAAAGGCTAGCTACGCACGTAGAGACGTTATAATTCTCTTGTGAGCGTTACAAAACTCTTTGTGCGCGTCCAGGAGCACACAAGAAAATGAAGTAAAATGTAAATAATGAGTGTTAAAGGGCAGCGAAAAGTTAATTGTCTAAGAAAAGAAGCGTTTATACAAAATAAATGTGATTTAACGAAGTAATGGTGTAATTTCGTTGATAAAATGTCAGACATCCTCCACTTGGTATTGTTTTCACGACTAAAATCGATCACGCATATCTAAAATTAATGAACTTTAGTACTTTTTGATGTAATTCATTTTACCTCTGAAGTTATAATTTTTTCAATTTTAAATGTTTTAGAATTATTTAACGGCTAAAAACCTTTACAGAACCTTTATCAGTATACTTTAGTGTACTAATTTCATTGGAAATTCCGAGTTAGATGAGGATCGGGAGCTCAACCCGGTAGATTAATAAAGGGGCTAAAGTGGTCGAGTGTCCAGTGACATGGTTTGTTATTGCAGTTACCTGATAACGCTCGGGTGCCATATTATTGCCCTTCATAGGGCCAGAGCCCTTTGTAAAGCTACACCTGCGTTTTAGGGCAAACTCTCCTCCTCGCTGAGTAATTCAATGTATGCTAAATCAAAACTAAACCTGATATTGCTTTTATTACAACATGGTATCCTGCTTTAATATCTAAAAATACGGAAAGATCATCGAAAAATTAAGTATTCTTTACTATCCGAATTCTTGACTTATTTAAGTCACTACTGTGGACCATTTCTTTACATGTCAGACATATTTTAATGAAAAAAATTGAGTGAGAGACTAATAAAGATCACATGACTAAAAGGATCTTATTAAACAATTAGGGAAATAATCGCATAAGCCCCCAATGAAAATGATCTGACAGAGGAAAAGGAAGCATTTTATGAACACCTTAGATATTCATCTATAAAAAATACATATATATATATATATACGAAAAATAATATCAAATCTGTTCCTTTCTTTTTATTTCCACCTGAAAAACAAAAGTTATACAACGAATGAGATAGTGTACAAGAATGAAGAATGTAAATTAAATTAAATCTTGTAATAAACATACAAAAATATTGTAGACTAATTAATAACTGCTTTTAATATTTATACAAGACTAAATTGTTTTGATATAATAAAATGGCACATAAGATTTCCCACTTTATGATTTACCCCTTATCCAGATGTCATCATTATTCATGTTTAGCTTTGTTTACAGTAACTTTGTAGTCAGCACCAAGTCCAAAAATCTCATTCGTTCCCCACTCCGAAAAATCAACTTTGGAGATAATATTTTATTTTTCTAATCTCTCATGCTAATTTTGAAATTTTTCTCGAATGGCGTACGGTGCAGTTTTTGGCTTCCAATATATCGGGATAGTCTCGTCCTTTAAATAATAATGACCTCTAACTCGTGGTATTTCTCTATGTTTCCATGTTCCGCACTGCCACTGCTGCTAACTCGTGGTATTTCTCTATGTTTCCATGTTCCGCACTGCCACTGCTGCTAACTCGTGGTATTTCTCTATGTTCCATGTTCCGCACTGCCACTGCTGCTAACTCGTGGTATTTCTCTATGTTTCCATGTTCCGCACTGCCACTGCAGTTGCTAAAACTTTAGTGAAGTTTTCTTCTTCACTTATCTGTAATATTTTTTATTATTATTTCCTTATCTTGCACCCCACAGACAAATTGCATTTTTGCCGCTCTTATGTTACTTTGCTTTGTAAGTTTCATCGCACACCTATTACCCCAATTTCGAACCCCTTTCCGTCTTTCAATCTTCTCTAAATTTTTTTTTAGGAAACCATTGAGGTGAAGAGTTTTTGGCTTCCAATATATCGGGATAGTCTCGTCTTTTAAATAATAATGACCTCTAACTCGTGGTATTTCTCTATGTTCCATGTTGCGCACTGCAACTGCTGCTAACTCGTGGTATTTCTCTATGTTTCCATGTTCCACACTGCCACTGCTGCTAACTCGTGGTATTTCTCTATGTTTCCATGTTCCGCACTGCCACTGCTGCTAACTCGTGGTATTTCTCTATGTTTCCATGTTCCGCACTGCCACTGCTGCTAACTCGTGGTATTTCTCTATGTTTCCATGTTCCGCACTGCCACTGCTGCTAACTCGTGGTATTTCTCTATGTTTCCATGTTCCGCACTGCCACTGCTGCTAACTCGTGGTATTTCTCTATGTTTCCATGTTCCGCACTGCCACTGCTGCTAACTCGTGGTATTTCTCTATGTTTCCATGTTCCGCACTGCCACTGCTGCTAACTCGTGGTATTTCTCTATGTTTCCATGTTCCGCACTGCCACTGCTGCTAACTCGTGGTATTTCTCTATGTTTCCATGTTCCGCACTGCCACTGCTGCTAACTCGTGGTATTTCTCTATGTTTCCATGTTCCGCACTGCCACTGCTGCTAACTCGTGGTATTTCTCTATGTTTCCATGTTCCGCACTGCCACTGCTGCTAACTCGTGGTATTTCTCTATGTTTCCATGTTCCGCACTGCCACTGCTGCTAACTCGTGGTATTTCTCTATGTTTCCATGTTCCGCACTGCCACTGCTGCTAACTCGTGGTATTTCTCTATGTTTCCATGTTCCGCACTGCCACTGCTGCTAACTCGTGGTATTTCTCTATGTTTCCATGTTCCGCACTGCCACTGCTGCTAACTCGTGGTATTTCTCTATGTTTCCATGTTCCGCACTGCCACTGCTGCTAACTCGTGGTATTTCTCTATGTTTCCATGTTCCGCACTGCCACTGCTGCTAACTCGTGGTATTTCTCTATGTTTCCATGTTCCGCACTGCCACTGCTGCTAACTCGTGGTATTTCTCTATGTTTCCATGTTCCGCACTGCCACTGCTGCTAACTCGTGGTATTTCTCTATGTTTCCATGTTCCGCACTGCCACTGCTGCTAACTCGTGGTATTTCTCTATGTTTCCATGTTCCGCACTGCCACTGCTGCTAACTCGTGGTATTTCTCTATGTTTCCATGTTCCGCACTGCCACTGCTGCTAACTCGTGGTATTTCTCTATGTTTCCATGTTCCGCACTGCCACTGCTGCTAACTCGTGGTATTTCTCTATGTTTCCATGTTCCGCACTGCCACTGCTGCTAACTCGTGGTATTTCTCTATGTTTCCATGTTCCGCACTGCCACTGCTGCTAACTCGTGGTATTTCTCTATGTTTCCATGTTCCGCACTGCCACTGCTGCTAACTCGTGGTATTTCTCTATGTTTCCATGTTCCGCACTGCCACTGCTGCTAACTCGTGGTATTTCTCTATGTTTCCATGTTCCGCACTGCCACTGCTGCTAACTCGTGGTATTTCTCTATGTTTCCATGTTCCGCACTGCCACTGCTGCTAACTCGTGGTATTTCTCTATGTTTCCATGTTCCGCACTGCCACTGCTGCTAACTCGTGGTATTTCTCTATGTTTCCATGTTCCGCACTGCCACTGCTGCTAACTCGTGGTATTTCTCTATGTTTCCATGTTCCGCACTGCCACTGCTGCTAACTCGTGGTATTTCTCTATGTTTCCATGTTCCGCACTGCCACTGCTGCTAACTCGTGGTATTTCTCTATGTTTCCATGTTCCGCACTGCCACTGCTGCTAACTCGTGGTATTTCTCTATGTTTCCATGTTCCGCACTGCCACTGCTGCTAACTCGTGGTATTTCTCTATGTTTCCATGTTCCGCACTGCCACTGCTGCTAACTCGTGGTATTTCTCTATGTTTCCATGTTCCGCACTGCCACTGCTGCTAACTCGTGGTATTTCTCTATGTTTCCATGNATTGTTGTTTAAATAAAACAAATAAGTATTTTATAAGTAAAATACTTATTAAGTTTATTTTTTAAGTAACCAGTAGTTTTCAATTGGTTAAATGCAATGCCTCGCGGACAGCTTCAAAATATCGTTGTGGGGTGTTTATTTGCTCGCCCCGTATTTGAATTTGGATTCCATGATTTGAAGCTTCGTGTGAAGTCTCAGGTGACTTGACAGAAGAAGGATAAGATCCATAGGTCTGTTGCCAGGGTCCTTCCTGTTGGTAATTTGAAATCAAGATCTCATCAATAAGGTGTAGGACATTACGTCTAAATGCCCTCATCTGAACGTCTGTCATGGGTTCAATTTCCGGTAATAAGCTATGTTTTTTCCGCTAAAAGAAATGTTTTTTTTTCCTTGTGATTCGCTGGATGAACTGGCTATTTTTTGTTTCTTTGCGTCCATGTGTTGCTTGAAGGACTTGTCTATATCCGAGATAAACTCCTGTTTGCGTTTCCTGTTTTGCGTACAGATAATGCATTTCCTATTTTTCATACAAATAACATAATAATAACAAGTAAGGCGCACTTCACGTAAGTACGTGAGGCGAGAATCGCCGGTTTCTGTACGATGAAGTTTAAATATTTAGTGTAATAGTTGCATATTCTTTTTCTACACTTCAAGACCTTTAAATTGATGTATAACATGCCATGTTAGCTAAAAACTTTATATTGGTCACCCACCATATTGGCAGGGCCGCCATCTTGGAAATATTAAGTGTAAAAACTCCATAATTAGTCCAGTTGTCTAAAATGCCGAGATGTACCTGTGTGTCAAATTTCATGTTTCTAGCTATAGTAGTTTATGAGTTGAAACAAGCCAACGGACGGACAGACAGACGGACATACGGGCAGACAGGCAGACAGAGTCGTTATATAAGGTTTCTTTTTGTACTTTGTACAGAAACCTAAAATGGCCTATCTGATAAAGAAGTGTGGTGATAGGTTGAGAAGCTGGATACCAGCTCTATTGAATACCAATTACTTCCCTGGATTCCACGGCAAAGTAAAGGGTTGTTTTCTGAATACCAGTTGAATTACATAAATCCTGGATGCCAAGGATTTATGCGGATGGACAAATAGTTTTAATTGCTTTTAGAGAAAATGGCCACCGATCACATATAGGGCTAGAGTCACACTTGTTCTCTTCACAAAAAATTTTGGGCCGTTAAATATTCAAATATTTGAAATCCGGGCAGTTTTGCTAGTGGAGGAAGATCGGAACTTCTAAAAAAAGATTTATATGGGGCCCCTTCAGATGATAGCAGGGCCGGTCTTTCTAAATGAACCTGGTTACTCAGTAGAGCGGGATCGGTAGATTATGCGGATAGAGGTGTCAAGGGGCAGTTGTAAGTGTCCAAGCTATCTTGAACACCATCTCCATTTCTTCCAATAGCTTCTTTACCTATATCAATCATATTTGTTTTTTCCCTAATCCATTTATTTCTTTTTCTCTCGTTTCTTTCTATTCTTAACATGCTTTTTTCCATTCGTCTCACAAATATTCTTAGTCTATTTATATTTTTATTAGTAAGACACCAGGTTTCACAGCCATACAGCATAACAGGTTTGATCACAGAGTTCCAAAGTTTAACTTTCAATTCTATTTCTACCTCCGATCTAAATAATTTTTGTAACAATTGTGTGCTCTCCAGCCTAAACCAATTCTTCTTTGTAATTCCTTAGTCATCCAATCTTTGGTTGATACTGTCTAACTAAATAATAAAATCTTCAATTTCTTGTATTTTCGTATCTTCTACCATTATGTTAATTTCTTCGTTTGAATTAATGCTCATAAGTTTGGTTTTATTTATATTGATCCTTAACCTATCTCTCTAGTTTTCTCTATCAGATCGTTTAACATATTTTTCATTTCGTTTTTGCTAGTTCCAATTAAAACTACATCGTCGGCAAATATGAGTCTGTTTAACCTCTCTCCATTAATATTTATATCATATTGGTCCCACTCTGGATTCCAAAAGGCCTCTTCTAATGTGGCTCCAAATATCTTAGCTGACGGTACGTCTCCTTGTCGAATACCCCTCATAGGCTTGATATAACCTTCTTCGTTCCCTTCCTTCACGTATATCTCAGCTTTCTTATTTATAATATCTATTATATCGATGTAACTTTTATCAATACTATTTCTTTGTAAGGCTTGCATTTTACATTTTCGTGGAAGCCAATGTCGAAGGCTTTCTCGAAGTCAATAAAAAGAAGTATAACTGGAAAGTGGTATTCGTGCGCTTTTGCTATTAGTTGCTGGACGACAATAATGGCATCATTAGCACTAAAATTCTTTTTAAAACCAACTTGATCTAAGGGGTAATTGCTGGGAACACGGAGAAGTGGGATCATTCCACTAAGACTCACAGCAGTTCACTGGGTTCTAGTTCTGCGGGCAGGTGTGCTGAAGAGGGAATGATATGACACCAGGAGAGTGGGAGGTAGTTGACCTTGGTAAGGTTTAAGAACCCACGGCCCTCCTCAACGAATCGAGGGAGATAATCAGTTTAACAGTAATTCAATTAAAAGGAATTGACATCAAACCTCCTTAATATAAAAATAACATATTCTACAAAAACAAAATGACAGTATAATATAATTACTTAAATATAAATATCAGTTAAAAAATAAAAATAAACTTTAACCCTAAGATGCAAATCCGAACATCCCGCCCACATAAAAAGGGTTTTTTTTGGGGTTGAGAACATAAAAAAAATCTGGAATTCAAGGTGGGAGGTACTATAGAAAGGGGGAAAAAAAAAGAAATAAGAAAATGCTTAAAGCTAAAATAAAGGAACAAAAGAATGAAGAGATTGATAAAAGAATGATAAGAGTGATGTGCTTTGGAGACGGTTGATCTTCGGCCAGGTGAAAATTTTATCAAAAAAGGTCCAGCATAGTTCCCTCCGACATTTTTAAATACTTGGACTTCATCCAGATGCTCTTTAGAAAGAACACCCATAGTAGGGGGTTTTAAATTGACTTGAGTAAATCGAAAGCATTTTAATCATTTTCTGATTTGATCTCGAATTATGCGGCATGATGGTTGGAGCCAGTATTGGTTTTGAAGGATTGCTTAAAGGATTGATGGTCCAACGTGTAGGTAACTACGATGAAAATAGTCGAGCAGAAGTCACTTCTATCTGGGATTAAAAGTGGATGTCGGTGACTGTATGGGATATTTGCTTTACTGAGGCGCCCACCCACCCTGACGAGGCCATCCTCATCCAAAAAAGGTGAGAGTTTCAGATTTCTCTCACCTTTTGTGGATGAGGATGCATGTGTTGTTTGCATGACGAAATTCATTAACTGTAATGTGGCCTTTGTTGATGGAACTGCCTTTAAGTAGCGAGATAAATTGAATTACATAGCAGGTGGAATTAATAGGCTTTTTATAAGAAGAAAAATGTTGCATCCAATTAAGGAAATCATTAATTTTTAACTTTTGTAAGTGTACTAATAATGGGTGTTTGCTGGAGTTCTGGTAGAGTTTCAGTTAACTCGAATGGATGCTTTGGCCAATGGGGTGAAGAAAAGGCGAGCCATGATGGTCCATGCCACCATAGAGGGTGGTGTTCCAAAGAAATAGGCATTACATCTCTGGATGCACAGTCGGCTGGGTTATCGACTGAGCTAACATGATGCCAATCAGTAGGAGAGGAGTGATTTAAAATTTCAGTTATACGATTGGCAACAAAAGTTTTGAGTTTGTTAGGTGGAAGTTTAAGCCAACTTAACACTATTGAGGAATCAGTGTAATAGAAAGTTTATCAAGTTTAATTTCGCGTAAGCACCAGATGGATTCGACAATTTTTACCAATAACAAAGCCACACAAAGTTCCAGGTGGGGTATAGATATAGTTTTAATTGGCGCAAGTTTTGATTTGGCTTTTAGCAGAGCGATTTGATAAGAATGTGAGTTCGAGCACTTCAAGTAAACGGCAGCTGCATAGCCACGTTCGGCAAATGCAACTAGCTTAAAGGATGTAGTTTTAGGAATGATAAAATAACGAGGAAAGCGGATTTTGCTTAAGCAAGGAAGTTGTGATATGTAGTCTTCCCATTCCATTACTATACCTTCCGAGGGGTGATCATCCCATCCACAAGACGACTGCCAAATAGTCTGTAGTATAAGTTTTGCTCGAAAAACAACTGGGGTCATATCCTAAAGGATCATATAAGGAAGCGATCACTAATAGGATTCCTCGTTTTGTATTGGACCCTTGCTTGGTACAGTCCGGTAAAATAAGGCATCTTTGCTTGGGTCCCATTGAAGGCCTAGGACTTTGACCGATAAATCATCAGAAGGCGTTGTTTGTGAATGCAGCGCTCTAGACTCTTTAGCCCGCGTGGCTCGCGGAGGAACCTTTTCTCCTCCTTCTCTCTACCCCCGGTGGTAGGCTACCTGGAGTTCAGGCATATTTCCAGGCGTATTTCTATATTCAGTGTCACTATTTGTTTACTTTACCCGCACCGCACGCAATACAGTCCAACGCAAAACCAGCGCACAGGCGTTAAGCTGATAAGAGATTGAAGACTTTCCCTGCTTTCATTAGGCAGTAAACTTGGGTCATTAGCAGCCCACTTTGATAATTCAAAACCTCCTTTACGAAGGAGTGAAACTAGTTCAGCCTTAAGTTGAAGTGTCTTTTCAATGGTTTCTTCCCCACATATAATGTCGTCGACATAGCGATTATTACGAAGAACTTTGCTTGCCAAAGGATAATTGGCTCCTTCGTCCTCAATTAACTGCAAGATTACTCTAAGGGCAAGGTAAGGGGCTGGCCCTTGACCGTAGGTTACAGTTAATAGTTCGTATGTAGTTATTGCATCAGCCGGGTCAGATCTCCAAACGATATGCTGAAATGGGATGTCAGCTTCATTAATCATTATCTGACGAAACATGTGTACGATATCTGCGGTAAAGACTATAGGATGCAATCGAAAATTCAAAGTAACCTCGGCAATGTCTGATTGTAATTTTGGCCCTGGGTATAGGAATGAGTTTAAAGAGCCAAAGGGCGTCTGACTTGATGCATCAAATACGACCCTCAGTTTTTCAATGTTTTGGTGATCTAGTTTGGTCACAGCATGATGGGGAATGACGCATAGTGATGGGTTCGTTGCTATACGCATGTGACCTAGATCAATATAACTTTGCATGAATTCATGATATTCTTTCTTCAGTTTAGTTTTTGATGCAAACTTTTTCTCCATGCTCAAAAGTCTTTTAATAGCTATGGACTTAGACCCTTGAAGGTTGATGTTTTTGGTCCGGAATGGGAGTGAGACTACATAGCGCCCGTCTATTAAACGAAAGTGTGAGCGAAGAAATAAAGTTTCACAAAAATCATCTTCAACGGAACGCCTCTTTCTTATCACTTGTGGTTCTTCGTACTCCCAAAATTGACGGAGAGTTTTATTCAAATCTTCTTCATCAGATTTCGTGTTTAAAAAGAAAGAGTGTAGGCTGCTTTGCCTAATGTCGAAGTCACACTGACCCATCACAACATCCCCGAAAGTGGTAGGTAGAAGCGAAGGATATCCTACACCTAAATCATGGGGTTTACCGCAAATAGTTTTTATAAAATGATTTGCTCCTAAAAGGATGTCAATAGGACCTGGGGTCCCACAGTCAGGGTCAGCTAAATTAAACGGCCGTAGTTTTGCCATGAGTAAAGACTGTAAGGGTATTTGAGGTAATTCTGTTGATATTGTTGGTACAGCGAAGGCCTCTACCTTCAAGTGACTTCGTTTGAATGGGTAAATAGATCTGAGTTCAAATGAAGTTTTACCCGCTATATCNATATACATATAAATATGTGTGTGTAGATTTTGGATGTTGTCTTCCTACCACTCTGCCTTTAAACCATTCATATGTAGAGAGAAATTATTGCAAGAAATAGATAAGGAATTGCGTCAACCGAGATTTTTGACAAAATTCGGTGGACATAGTCGGAAAGTCGGAAACATAAATACATAATAGACATAGACTCCGAAGGGAGATAAGATATTTTGGAGTTTAGTTTAACTGCAAGTGAGAAAAAGTTTTCCAAGTTTGTCGTGCCTATATTTTCATACTTTTCTTACGTAAATTTGTTCTTTTTTTACTTAATTTAGATTCAAATTTACGAATTGAACCCCTGTTTAGCACATTGCTAGCTTTTCATGTTCATGTAAAATAAGATATAACAGCTCAAAATGCAGTAGAACCTCACGCTTTTATAACAAGTTTGGCATACACCGGACTAGTATGATATTCCACGAATTGCCGTCCACCTAAGACCCGGCAGATGTAAGAAGACCCGGTGTTATGTTTTGCTACAGCTATATACGAGTATACGTATTCTGAAGCACATAAAAAATGCACGCTGTGAACCCGTCTCAAGGCTGACTGTTTACTTTAATTTTACTTTCTACTCTTTTGCATTATAATTTATTATATACCGGACATCTGTTGTAGCCGGCACGGAATATCGACTTCAACGTGACTTTACGGGAAAAATCGCTGGAAAAGATCAAAACTCTTGGGACTAAGAAAAGAGATTATGTCTAACACCGAATTGAAAGTATCTGAAATTTACTACTACATAAAGATAAATAACATACGATTCGAGCTTAGTGATGAATATGATTTACTTCACAAAGGAAACTGTGTGTGGTTAATGCAGTATTTAGTAATATTTATGTTGAGTTAATATTTTATGTCATTAAGTTGTCATGTCAATAAATAGTTACTCCTTAACAATGTAATATCTTTGCTCTACTTTATTGGCGCAGTCGTGACTAAGGAAAGATACAATGAAAGGAACAACGAAGAAGAATAGAGAGCGTGAAATGGAAGAGGAGAGCAGAAAAATGCATGGCGTGGTAAACTTTAAATTTGATAAATTTAATGTAGAGGACGAGGAGTGGGAATATTGGATAGATCGATTCGAAACGGAACTACATGGCATTGACGTTGAGTCGGGAAGGGACTTAAACAATGCACGGGATTTACTGCTGTCTAAAATTGGGGCAGCTGCATTTAAGAATGTTGTCGACTATTTTAGACCCATGTCAATAAGGGGTGCATCCTACTCCGAAATTAGGGCAATGCTGACGAAACATTACGGACATAAGACAGTCATTTTGGCTGAAAGGAAACGGTTTTCACTGACAGTACGTTCTGACGAAGAAAATATAATGACATTTATAAATAGATTAAAGAAAATAGCGAGTAAATGTAAATTTGGAAAAAACTGGGAAGAAAGGATTCGAGACCAACTGGTAATAGGAATCAATGACGACAAGTGGCAGAGGGAGTTAATTAAAACATTCCCTGAAAATGACAGTTCCCTATCTGATGTAGAAGCCGAAGCGGTCCTGTTAGAACAGGTAAAACAACAATTTATAATGCTAGGGGGGCATTCGGATAGAACGTGTAGGGTACAAAAAAAAAATAGGGGGCGTACAGAAGGGCGTAGGTTGGAGAAAACCACAGTAATTAAAGGGAAAGACTGTTTCAAATGCGGTAGAATTCTTCATAAAGGCAGCACGTGCCCCGCCGAGGGGCAGAAATGCTTGGCCTGTGGTGGGGCGGACCATTTTGCTAGGGTCTGCTTCAAAAAAGGAAGGGCAGTAATAGGCAATACAAAAACCAAAACTTGAGAAGACACTAGATTTGATGGCATATACTAACCATAAAATTAAAACTATAGGTAAGACAGAAGTGGATGTAACAGCTTTTGGGAAGAAAAAAAAATTAACACTTCATGTAATAGCAGCAAGGGATGTACCATTATTTGGGTTAGATTGGGTGTTAGCGTTTGGATTAAAATTGCCGGAAGGGGCAAAAATTTGTGCGTTAGGAAGTGACAACAATAAGGAAAAAAATAAACTAGATAGATTATTAGAGGATTATAAGGAACTTTTTGAAGAAAAACTTGGTAGTATTAGAGGAGCTAAGGCAGTGATACATTTGACAGAAGGAGCTAGCAGTAAAGTATGTAAACCAAGGGGAGTTCCATTTGCTTTAAAACCACAAATAGAGGACGAAATTAAAAGACTTTTAGAGAAAGGAATTATTGAACCAGTTGACCCGATAACATCACCGATAAAATGGGCTTCCCCAATAGAAATACAGGTGAAACCAACAGGAAAAATAAGAATATGTGCAAATTTCAAACATACCTTAAATCCTTATATTATACAAGACCGTCATCCGTTACCCACATTCGAGGACATTACAGCCAAATTAGCTGGGGGATCATACTTCACAACACTGGACTTAAAAGATGCGTACCTACAGTTAGAAGTTGAGGAGAATTCAAGGGAATACTTAATCATAGCAACACATGTAGGTTATTTTAGATATAGGAGGTTACCTTTTGGTATAAATCTTGCTCCAGCTTTATTT
>KZ653419.1:13634-30919 GCA_001010745.2 Gerris buenoi
TGCGGACATTTAAAGAACATCTGAAGGCATCTAAAAACGAAAAAGGAGAACTGGTACAAAAAATTCAGAGATTTCTACTGGCCCAAAGAAACACGCCAAGCAGAGCCACGGGACGATCGCCAGCGGAACTAATGATGGGGAGGAGATTAAGAACCAGGCTAGACAACTTAAAACCCAGCATCGAGAAAAATGTGGATGTCTATCAGAAGAAGGTGGAAGGTTACCATGACAGAACAGCCGTAGAAAGAGAATTTCAGGAAGACGATTGGGTGTGGGTGAAAAAGGAAAGAGTTGCCGGGTGGGAAAAAGGGCGAATTGTAGAAAGAACCGGGAGGCTCTCATACAAGGTGGTTGTTAACGGAGAAGTGAAAAGAAAACACACGGACCAACTGAGGAAGGCCGATCAGGAGAACACTGTGGATGAATCTTGAGGAGGGGAAATGTAGTATTTAGTAATATTTATGTTGAGTTAATATTTTATGTCATTAAGTTGTCATGTCAATAAATAGTTATTCCTTAACAATGTAATATCTTTGCTCTACTTTAGTTAACATGATAATAGATACATAACGGGCAAAATTAACGAGTTAAAAAAAAAAAAAAATAAATAAATAAAAACCCGAGCTACCGTTAAACCTAAACAAAACCGGATAATTAACTATCTGTTTGACACGATTAATGCTTTGATGCCTGGTACCAAAGGAAAATATTGGAAAACTTGGAATACAAATACAGTAATATTAAATTGGAAAATGCAATTTCATATAGGAATATATTTTACCTTATTGAAATGCTTTACTGTCACGTACCATACAGGCGATTAGGGACTTCTTTGTGCAAGGCAAACATTTAATAAAGTCCGGAGGGAACCTGCGCTGGAAGTGAGTAGCGGCTCTTTTGAATCCTTGGTCGGTATTAACATTTCATTTGATGTCCCGAATCACAAGGATTATACGTCGTCAAATTAATTTAATAAACAGACAGGTTCTATCAACTGTGACACAAGCTTTAACATTCATTACATGGACGACAGGGTGTAGACAAATTTAATAGAGATGTCATTGAACATTTTAGGACAATGTTTAACCAGAGACGGTTCTGCAGACAAACAGAGAAAACAAACGTAATAATAATTACTAATAGAGGTCTTCAAATTAATATGTAACTAATATATTATACTCGTCAACGGAACTTTTGATTTCGCAGCAAACTATTTCTCAATTGTTATCCTAACATAGTAATAGTATTCAACAATTACTACCTGATCCTTTTACTTGGAATGAGATTTGTTCTTCAATCCAATGATTGAATTTAGAGACGTGGCGTTATTCAGAAAATGTTGAATTAGAAAAGAACCGAATCGCAGTTGTTACTGTCACTATTATGATATTTTGCCAACGACTTATAGAGCATCGGGTTTTTCAGGCTTCTGCAGTTTTGTAATATAAACTAACAAATTTTGACAGAAGAGATGCTTCACAGAAGCAGGTAAGGTTATCGTCATTCTTTAAAATAGTTAGTTACTTTTAATTTTGTCTTTTTAGGGTTTCGAGGTCGTCCTAGAAACCCTTATGCTTCCGTCCGTCCGTCCGTCGCATCTAGGAGTATATCTCCCGACCTACTGAACCTATACTGAAATTAGGTATACAAGTTAAACTTTTGTGCCAAAAAACAGAAAATCTATTGCGAAATTAAACACTCCAAATTTCTGCGATCTGCCATCAATTGCGAATAGATTACAATATTTTATATTTTTTATCATTTTCAAGTTGGGTATCATTTTGAAGGTATTGAAATGTTGATTGCAAATATGTATCGCATTACCAAAATTGCGGCCATTTTACCCCTAAAAGAATTCAATAAGTGCATACTGAAGATAGTAAAGGATAATATATGAATACCTTGCTTCTTAAAAGTGAAAAACACACATTTTTGTAAAAAAAAATAAAAATAAAATAAATTAATAATAATGATTACGAATTTTTATGACCGAAGAAACCCTTTTAGTAACTTTCTGGCAAGTACTTGACGGGATTTTTTAAAGTATTATTGGGAGGGTCGGGAGGACAAAAAACCCAAACAAAAAGANATGACTACATACCATTATGACTAATTATAAGTAATTTTCATTTAAACTTAAAAATGTTTAATGAAGTAAAAGATCTATGTTAATTTTATTTTGTATATTTAATTACAGGTTTGAAAATGTCCTAAGGTGGGACGAAATATAGCCGTTTTTTGGAAAAAATTCTAAATGTAGCAGTTTTTTTTTTCCATATTACCAATACCCCTAATTGACACAAATAGTTAACATATATAATAATTAATGGGGACAGCTAATATAGAAATGGATAATTTCTTAAATTTAGGATGAATTATGTTAATGTGTACACATTTCTATTAGTACAAAAATTGTAAAAAATAATCATAATAACCAACATTAATTAACTAAAAAACAATTAAAAAAAAAAAAAAAAATTAGTCAATGGTTTATTATGAATCATCTTCTGCCTCCGTAAGAGGGCGTCATTAATTAAAATTGATTGATAACAAATACGGACAAAGTTTATTATACCAAATCTCTACAGACTACAGACATAACAACGTAATGACTTAAAAATACAATATTTACTATTTAAAAGAATTTACAATCGTAAAACGAAATAATTAACATTTCATAGCTTAATCGATATCTGAGCTATGTATTAAAGCTAGCCGGATCGGTGATCGCCTTATCCGTCTGGAAGTTGGCGCTGTGTGTAAATAATAATTAAAACAATATACTTAATACATCTTTATTGTTTAATAATTTCGTATTTTAGTAAAAGTAGTCATTTTCAATTATTCTATTTTATACTACCTTCAATTTTCAATTTTAGTTACTATGAGTCTATGTACCAAATTTGAGATCTTTAAATCCACTAGAAGCTAAGATAATAGTATTTGATTAAATCCAAGATGTTGAAGTGGAAGTAACTTTAATTTTCTTATTGAGCTATCATAGGTCTGTGAGCCAAATTTCAGATCTCAAGGTCCCATAGAAGCTGAAATAATAGAGTTTTATTAAATTCAAGATGGCGGTTGTAATTTAATATGGCGATAATTTTCTTCTTTCTGTACCATAAGTCTATGCACCAAATTTCAAATCTCAAGGTCCACTGGAAGCTGAGATAATAGATAGTTATTAAATACAAGATAGCGGTTGTAATTCAATATGGCGCCCATGTATCGAAATCAAAACACCCGCACTTTCCTATTTATGGTACACTCTATCTATGTACCAAATTTCAAATCTCTATGTCAATGGGAAGTAGGAGAATTAGTGATAAGTCAGTCACTGTCACTCTTAGTTTTATATCAGGGTGGCACAAAAGTATAGAAACCCCTGAATAACTCGTCAGAAATGCATTTTTTTTAAAAAAAAAGTTAATTACAAAAGATTCAGGATTTTTCTTTAGCTATTCAATGGTGACCTTAGATTTGACCTTAGTCTTGTCCTTCAGATTCATTTGAAGGTCAACTTTGTTATTTTAAATGGGAACCCCCATTTTTTATTGCAGATTTGAAAAGAGCAGGAAATTTTATGTAAAATATGACCTTGACCGCGTCCTTGAGCATGCCCTCCAAGGTCATTCTAAAGTCGAAATTGTTTTTCCAATGGGAAACCCTAATTTGTATTGCGGATTACAAAATAACCAAAAATTTCCCTTTAACAGTGGTCTTGACCATAGCCTACTCAACGCACTTGACCATGACCTTCAAAGTCATTTTAACCCTTTCCCCTCCACATTTTTTTTATTAATTAATTTAATTTTAGTACTTTTATTCAATTTTTTTTCTTGAAGGTCGACCACATCCTTGACCATGATCAGAAAAAAGACCATGAAGAAAAAAAAATGAATAAAAGTACTAAAAACAAATAAATTAATAAAAAAGGGGAGACTCACACGTCCTTCCATTCTTGAACCACTTAAACCATTCAAAGGCTAGGGTTTTTTTCCATGACTTCATCACCAAATGGTTCTCGAAGCATTTGGTGAGTTTCAGTCGCCGTTTTCCCGAACTTGAAACAAAATTTGTTGCAAATGCGTTGCTCTTTCGAATTACCTAATACACTGTCGCATAACACAACTAACAGCAACACAAATATCACCTCACTGATCAACAAAAGAAGGCAGAAAAATGTGAAAACGATAGGAAGGGTTTGGGGGAAGTACTCGCACTAAAACACAGAGTTCGGGAACTTTTGGGTAGCACCTCGTATACATACATACATACCCATACATACATAGTACATACATACACCTCTTAGATAATATAATAAAAAATTTTAAACGAGTAAAAACTTAACACTTAATGCTATTACCTTACCTACTTACAGTAGCGTATTGTGTGTATTACATACACATACATAAACATAATATACTAATTTTCACATTTTAATTATTATTAATTCATTAAATTAAAATTAATAATTTTTTTTAATCTAATACTTTAAAATATACAACGTATTTTTCAACAGCTCATGTGAGGGCAGAAAAAACAGCAAAATATTATTTTTATCGAACATCAAACTGTTGCAGCTTTTTAACATTTAATTACCTAGCTTAAACAAAAAAAGAAAAAGATATCATTTTTCATAATTTGAATTTAAAAAAAGGTTTGAGTGGCATCTTTTTTTAAATTTTGTGCTTCGGCCGTTAGACAAAAAGGATTGGTTTAAAGTACTCTCGTTAATTTTTTTTTTTTTTTTTTTTTNTAGGCCTTAGATTACTTAGAAATACATAGGCCGCACACGGAGCAACTCAAAACAAACTTAACTGGAAACTCCAGTCGTTTTTGAGTTGAAGTTTCAACCTGTGTAATTGAATGGGACACCGCACACGGAGCAACTCATTACAATCTGGGTTTGCTTTCTGTCAACTCAAAAATGACTGGAGTTTCCAGATGAGTTTGATTTGAGTTTCTCCGTGTGCGGACGGTCTTAGGATGTGTGCATTGATAACCTTGGTGTACCTCTACCTAAATTTGATTACTCTTAGCGTTCTACTCTTCCCCCTATCCGACTACGGATACAGTTTTTCAATGAAGCCGGTTGTTAAGTAGTAAAACGAGTGGTAGTCTACTAGACTACTAAACGTAATGTATGTAACGAAGCGTTAAATGGGAATCGAGAGTTTCTACACACTTGTTAACTACCAGGGGTTTCTGAGCCATTGAGGCGCCAATCAGTGTTTTACCTTTCCAGTCTCGGGTCCGATTACGTCGTCGTCGAAGAGCGAAAACCTCTCGAGCCCCGAGGCCCTTCTTTTAAATGTAAATGCGCTAAAAAGCAATTGTAATGAGCAATCGGCTTACCAAATGCAAATTAAATGTTATTACAAAAATAAACTCGTTAGAGGCGGTGGGGTAGAGAGCGAGGGTCGGACGGGAGCCGGGTAAATGTTCGCTAATTCTATCGTCTACTGGCCGACCAAGCCTCTCTTTGTCCTCTTCAAATGCAATTTAAAATTTAAATATTAAGCACCGAGCTTTACCCTCTTTATCTAAGCTTAGATTGAGGTGACGTATGCAAACTAACACGTATTCGCCCAGAATAACCTAATCCAGAAACAAGGACCGTTCCCTATAATACAATGAGCATTAGAATTCCTCAAAATATAACTTGAAACCAGTAACTGTTTGATATAATTAATGTCGGTTAGTTTCCAAGCACTATAGCTCTTATAAATAACTATAGCTATAAATAAAATTGCTCTATATAGCTCTTGGAAATTAACCGACTTTTCCTCGGAGCTTTTAGTCTTGGTCATTTTCATAGTCGAGGACACCGACAGCCATTACAGGTCTTAAAGATAAATGTTCCCGTGGCAACGGGCATTATTTTGTATTTAGAAAAAAAGTAAAATTAAGTAAATAATCTGTAATATAAGTGGCAATGTCCTGATTGACTGACAGAATAAACGCACAGCAAAATCTGCTTGACCAAGAGACTTGAAATTTTGAGGATATACTCTGTTCATATCATAGGCACCCGCTAAGAAAGGATTTTACGATATTTTGATTTTGGTACCCAGAGGTACGGGGTACAAGTGTCAAAGTAATGAATACCCTTCATGATGTATATCGTTGAAAAAATCTTTAAGAGTGCAGTAATTGTTGTTGTATACAGTTTTGTCATATTTTTATTTAGGAGGGGGGTAAAATGGAAAATACAGGAAAAATATATCTATATCTTATATAATAAGATAGGATGTCTTTTATACAATTCAACAATTTTATTACCATTGATGAAAATTAACACACTTGACCTTAAAACCAACGGGAAGATTTAATTCATGGTACACAGGGGTACGGGGTACAAATGTCAAAGTAATGAATACCTTTCATGATGCATATCGTTGAAAAGCTCTTTAAAGGGGGGTAAAATAGAAAAAATATAAAGATATATCTTACATAAAAAGAAGAGCGTCTGTATGAGGATATGTATTTTATACAAATCTCAGTTTTATCCCAATTTGACGCATATTTTAACATTTTTCCTTCAAAACTAGGTCAGGGTCATTGTCTACCTGAGACTACGAAATTAAAATTTTGGAATACAGAGGTACGGGGTATACAAATTGTTAAGTCGAGGGGGGACTTGGCAGTTCAAGTCTCAACACAACCTTAACTAAAAGGGAATAGGGCTGGTAAAAAAAAGGTACAAAAGTTAAATGATAAAGCGGACTGTACTTGAAATAATAATTTACAAAAAGACTTCTTATAAAAGAAATAATAAATAAAGTGTGAAAATTAAAGTGAACTAAACTCTTTAAGTTTTTATTTTTATTATGTATAAAAATCAATAAACAACAAAAAAAACAAGTAGTCTTTGAATAATGATCAAATAATTAATCAATTTAAAATAAAAAAGAAATAAAATCTTAATGTCTTGAAAAGTTGAAGATTTAGGGATAAGGTCATAGATGAAAGAAAAAAAAGGTTAGTTAAATTAGTTGATAATGGAAAAGGATAAAAAAAAAACAGATGGATGATAGATGGGGTTAAATAAATCAGAAAAATCCAACCTTGATAAATGGATGAGTTGAGTAGGCAGCAAGAATCCAAAAGTCAAAAGTTGATCACTGAGTTGATAATAGAAAAAAACCAGACACTAGAGGTTTTAACTTTGATTAAAATAGGAAGTAACTTGGTTAACTTGATTCCGGTTGTAAGTATAAAAGGTATGGTGAAAGGTCCAGTGTCACAGTTCCTGTGGTCTAGAGGAGATCCAAGTTGACACTGCAGGTTGTTCTGAACTATTCGTTGCTAGCTGCTGCTTGGTTCAAGATAAGGAAGGGAAAAGAGAAGGATAACTGTTTATTTAGATTAAGAGAGTGAGAGAGAGAAAACAAGGAATGATCTTTGATGGGGTTTAAAACACCTGGTTATCAGAGACGCAAGAACTGATGGTAAACTTCAATCTCATCTGAAGGTTCAAAAGGCCACAAAATCTGTTGATAAATACGATGTGAAGGTTCGAGGTTCGATATCTATTTGACGATACTCTTAATGATGTCACAAATAAAGGCAATGCGATAACGTCTGAAACGAAGTACAATGTCTCCAATGTCACTCTGCAATTTCGGTCCTACTAACACGTGACCATTATGAACCCTGACTAGTTCGAGCTGAGGCGTCGAATACAACTCTAATTTTACGTTCTTGGAGATCTGATTTGTATACAGCATGATGAGGTATAAAATAGCCATTTGGATCAGCTTCCGGGACCTTTGAAATATGTCCTAGGGTAAGATTTCTGTCATAAATTGAGAGTAGTCTTCACGTAAATTTTGATCTTTTAATCATTTTTGTTCTAAGTTCAAGAAGCGTTTGTGCGCAGTTTGCTTAGAAGCTCCAAATTCTAGAGGAGGTGATCCTGATTTAAAAGGTAATGCCAACACATAACGTACGTCAGGTGATCGATTATGTGTGGACTCAAAATGGTCTTTACATTATTGTTCTTCGGCTGATAGTTTAGCATAGATCATACTGACCTCTTCTGTCTCCCAAAATTTATGAATAATTGATGATAGATCTTCTTCGGCAGAGGTAAATAAGTGAAACTGGAGCAGCAGTCGTAGGTTGCCGGCTAAGCTGTCCGATGGATGTTTCAATAAGATGAGGTGTTCCTGCACTCAGACTGACAGGTAAGCCTTTAACAACAAGATAATACTTAATCAAGTGAATTACTCATGCATCCATCATTGATTTCCTTATAAGACTACACTCTCAGAAAGGGATGTTGGTAATTCATTTGTTTTATACTGAATACTATCTAAGATTTAACTGCAGTGTAGTTAAAATATGGGCAGATTTTTTTTTTTTTTATGGTTCACCTACATTATTACTATCGAACTCTCAATTTATAATTGTATAAAAGTGTGTGTTGCTGTAAGTATGAGGTTGAGGGTGTAATATTGAGAGGTGAGGTAAGTTTACAATGTTTCCTCGAACGTAAAGATACATCATTAAAGGGAAGTTATTTTTCTATTTTATAAAGAATGGCCGTGTATAAAGGCTTGTTTGAAATATGGAGCGGCTAGTGACTGGCTTTTTTATAATTATGGTCTTTTCAATGTATGTATATGTTTACAGTCCGGTTTAGTGGCAATAAAATACATAATCAGAAGTTTGTTTATGTGTTTTGAGAATATCAGACCCATAAAATATTTCAAAGTAGGCTTTTTAGCATATTAAATAACACCATCAATAGGGTACTACTTAAACATTACAGGGTGGCCTATGGACCCTCGCTATTTGCTGACTAGCACACACTTGACCTGTTTATTATGCTCTTTAAAATTGTTCCTTACCCCTATTTATCTATTTCATTTAGTTTTTGAGATATTTGTCATTTTTTGAAAATTTTCGTGAAACACTTAAAAAAATAAATAAATCGGTATCTCAAGAACTATTGAGAAGTGGGCATATGCTTACTCGACATTTTCCTGTGTTGTTGATTCAACTTTGGTTGTTGTTAAATTATTTATTATAGTATTCATTGTATTCATAGAGTTAGTAGGGGTATATCCATTTTTAGTCTTTGTTATTTATTTATTGCAGGGATTTATTTAATTAATTATTTTTAATCAATTAATTTAATTCTTCCTAGATGGATTTGGAACGCTTAGCCAAGGACGAACTCGTGTACTAGCTCATCATTAAGGAATGAAGGAGCGCGGTGCGGAGTCCGAGATGCGGATAGCCTTAAGAAAAAACCTGAAGTTAGAGAAAGAGGGAAAATTTTTTGTGCTGACACCTACGAAATTAATTAACGAGGAATTGGAAGTAATCCAAAAGAAATTGGAGGACTTTTTCTTAAAAGTCCCGGCTCTTTTCAAATCCACAATAAAAAATGGCGGGTCCCAATTAAAAAAAGTTGACCTTCAAATGACCTTAAAGGACAAATCTGTGGTCACCATTGAATAGCGAGGGAATAATCCTGAAAAGTTAGTATGAAACTGTTTAAAAAAAATGAATTCTGACAAAATATTCTGGGGTTTCCTTACTTTTGTGCCACCCGTATAATTTTATATGTATATGTGATTTGGGAATAAATACACGTATCATTCTATTCGAGTATACGAGTCCATCATTTATCAGATTATCACAATCTTGCAAACAAGATAATACTTAATCAAGTGAATTACTCATGCATCCTTCATTGATTTCCTTATAAGATTACACTCACAGAAAGGGTTGTTGATAATTTATTTGTTTTATACTGAATACTATCAAAGATTTAACTGCAGTGTAGTTAAAATATGGGCAGATTTTTTTTTTTTTTATGGTTCACCTACATTATTACTATCGAACTCTCAATTTATAATTGTATAAAAGTGTGTGTTGCTGTAAGTATGAGGTTGAGGGTGTAATATTGAGAGGTGAGGTAAGTTTACAATGTTTCCTTGAACGTAAAGATACATCATTAATGGGAAGATATTTTTCTATTTTATAAAGAGTGGCCGTGTAGCAACAAGGCTGAACCTAGCAACTAATTCGCATTTTAAATGAAAATTCAAATCAAATGTCTGAAGTATGTTTACTATGTATGTCCGATTTTACTATGGACAATCTAAGTGGGTCGTAGCTCAATCAGACAGATGCAGGATGCAGTCTTGGTATGTGTACATGTAAACGGGCTTTAGATTCTTTACGAGGGGGAGTTGTCAGCAGCTTTTATTTCGTCCGTGACCCTCTGACAAGAATTCTCACTTGAACCGATAAAACATTTACTCTGTTCTGTTGAGTGTTGCAAGTGAGGAGGGGATTGAGCTCTATTCTACATACGGCTGTCGTACTGGCTAAATCAAACATTTAAACGAGATATTCAGGAGCAAAAGTCCCTTCCTCGAACCTAAACACGCTGGTGTTGAATTTTAAGCTTATAAAGAGGATAAATCAGACACTTGCCATTAAGCACAAGTCAAAGTATCTTAAAATTCGGTGGCAATGGAATTTCAAAGTGCACTGCCATGTTTGTCTTACTTTTTCGAGTACAAAATCAGTAATTTATTAATTTTTTGGTGTGATGGATTTGGATAATATGCTAGCTCGAAAGAGTTTGGAACACTTTAAGGTAGACATGTGACAACACCCCATAATAAACTTCCATAATCCCAAACTTCCATCCTTAATGTCTAAACTGTATTCACCCCATTTTTGCAATTCTAAAATTCTTACATACATTGAAGCCATTCTGAAATTATTTAAGCGCAGTTTGAGACTTATGGACATTTTAAAAGAAACAAGAAAGGAATAAGATATAAACTAAATAAATTGGTAAGCGTGAAAAAATCACGTAAAAAAATTGCGTGAAGTCTCACGTAAAAAGGGTTTCGTTAGTATTGTGAAACAAAATTAGTAAGGGGGAGGGGAGGCGNTTTTGCTACTCACAGTTTCCTAGGTCCTGAATTATTTGTGACTAACAGATTTTAATATTTATTCTTGTGGGTAACACATTTTGAAACTGAAACATATGAGCACGTTCCTAACTTCAGTGTCAATTTTCTCAGTATACAACGATAATTTCTTCACTGTATCACTTTCACTATTAGAAACAATCTATTATGATAAAACAAGCGCAAAATATTCACTAATACTTCAACAAAACTATGATTTTTTTTTAAAGAAAAGGAGTAGTACGATCTGCACTCTACGCACCTTAGTGTAACCCTCCTCGGTCATACGGGTGGCACAAAAGTAAGGAAACCCCAGAATAACTTGTCAGAAATTCATTTTTTTGAAACAGTTTCATACTAACTTTTCAGGATTATTCCCTCGCTATTCAATGGTGACCACAGATTTGTCCTTTAAGGTCATTTGAAGGTCAACTTTTTTTAATTGGGAACCGCCATTTTTTATTGTGGATTTGAAAAGAGCCGGAACTTTTAAGAAAAAGTCCTCCAATTTCTTTTGGATTACTTCCAATTCCTCGTTAATTAATTTCGTAGGTGTCAGCACAACAAATTTTCCCTCTTTCTCTAACTTAAGGTTTTTTCTTAAGGCTATCCGCATCTCGGCCTCCGCACCGCGCTCCTTCATTTCTTAATGATGAGCTACACGAGTTCGTCCTTGGCTAAGCGTTCCAAATCCATCTAGGAAGAATTAAATTAATTGATTAAAAATAGTACAGAGTGACAGACAGACACAGGAACGAAACTATAAGGGTTTCTTTTTTTTGGTTTTACCAACGAAACCCTAAAAATGACATAGCCAAATAATTAACGCACTCACCTAAAACAATATTTACAGTTGGGATTGGGATCTTGGAAAAGGATAAAATATTTCACAGCAATTACAACTTGGAGTAGAGGTGTTAATTGATCAGTGACCAGTCATCAATCTGTTATTTTGTGTGTAGTATTGATCAGGGCGTAATAGAAACACATAATTTTAAGTCTTCTCGAAAGTCTTGGAAAGAAAGTGGAAATGTTAGATGAACCTCACAGTCTCGGCATTTACGATCAGTACATAACATTCAATTTATAATGAAGGACGTGTTACATAATTTCTTAATCACTTTTGCATAAATAGAAAAAGTAGTCTCCTTTGGAAATGCCGTTGTATTATCTTGTGATTTACCGTGTGTATCCAGAGAAGAAAGTAGAATCGGCATTATTCTGCATGAGAAATATATTTTAATATAACATTTTACTAAGGGTAAGGATATAGAATGACATCAATATTGCTCGGGAGTAGACTGCTGAGTAAGGAGAAATAAGGGGCTAGTGGCAACTTAATGGCATGTAAAACATTGCCGTCACCAGCCGCTCCATATTTCAAACAAGCCTTTATACACGGCCACTCTTTATAAAATAGAAAAATATCTTCCCTTTAATGATGTATCTTTACGTTCAAGGAAACATTGTAAACTTACCTCACCTCTCAATATTACACCCTCAACCTCATACTTACAGCAACACACACTTTTATACAATTATAAATTGAGAGTTCGATAGTAATAATGTAGGTGAACCATAAAAAAAAAAAAAATCTGCCCATATTTTAACTACACTACAGTTAAATCTTAGATAGTATTCAGTATAAAACAAATAAATTACCAACAACCCTTTGTCAGAGTGTAATCTTATAAGGAAATCAATGATGGATGCATGAGTAATTCACTTGATTAAGTATTATCTTGTTTGCAAGATTGTGATAATCTGATAAATGATGGACTCGTATACTCGTATAGAATGATGCGTGTATTTATTCCCAAATCACATATACATGGAAACTTATACGGGTGGCACAAAAGTAAGGAAACCCCAGAATAACTTGTCAGAAATGCATTTTTTTTTTGAAACAGTTTCATACTAACTTTTCAGGATTATTCCCTCGCTATTCAATGGTGACCACAGATTTGTCCTTTAAGGTCATTTGAAGGTCAACTTTTTTTAATTGGGAACCGCCATTTTTTATTGTGGATTTGAAAAGAGCCGGAACTTTTAAGAAAAAGTCCTCCAATTTCTTTTGGATTACTTCCAATTCCTCGTTAATTAATTTCGTAGGTGTCAGCACAACAAATTTTCCCTCTTTCTCTAACTTAAGGTTTTTTCTTAAGGCTATCCGCATCTCGGCCTCCGCACCGCGCTCCTTCATTCCTTAATGATGAGCTAGTACACGAGTTCGTCCTTGGCTAAGCGTTCCAAATCCATCTAGGAAGAATTAAATTAATTGATTAAAAATAATTAATTAAATAAATCCCTGCAATAAATAAATAACAAAGACTAAAAATTCTACTAAAAATTTATATACCCCTACTAACTCTATGAATACAATGAATACTATAACAAATAATTTAGCAACAACCAAAGTTAAATCAACAACACAGGAAAATGTCGAGTAAGCATATGCCCACTTCTCAATAGTTCAATTAGTTGGCCGATTTAGTGGGGGTAGAGGCTGTTTTTATCTTTGTATAACCATTTTTAACCATTTTACCGGGGGTGGCGCATCTGAATTGTTCCACGCTGTATATACAGGGTGGCAAAAAAGAATGGAAACCCCTAAATAACTCGTCAGAAATGTATTTTTTTGAAAAAAGTTAAATACAAAAGTTTCAGAATTGTGGATGTAAACAGTGTTAATAGAAGATAACAATTTAAAATATATATAAAAAAAAATTGTTGACAATCTGTTAACTCTTAAGATTCCCTAGAAAACATTGAAAATAATAATAATATATATATATAAAAAAAAAAATGTATATAACACATTTACAAAAGCTACATCTAACTTAATTTAATAAATTACAAACAAACTTAACTAGAGATAATAAATAAAGGCCTAACAAGAAAATTTATAAAAACTAACGTAACTAAATTCGGTAACTTGTTCCTGTTTTGGGGATCGCCTGTTAATAATAATCGGGCAGTTAAATCTGGTGTCAGCGGTGGTTGTGGAGTGATATGAAGCGGTTAGAGCAAATGCTGAGTGGAGGGCTGATGGGGTTGTGCGCCGAATGACCCTTTCCCTCGATGGGTACTCCTCAGAACTTGGAGGCAATCCCTGGTGCTCTTCGTAGTCAATTAGCCTGTTCCGAGTCTCACAAGTATTGCTGGTCTCGCAGATTAGGCCGCGCTCTCTAGTTTTCCCGGCACTTAAGGGTGACTCGGGCCTTTATATCCGACCTGGTGTCGAACCACTTCGCTGAATCATACTTAGCACTCCAGGTCAACTAACACGACCTTGTCAGGTTGAAGCGCAGAGGCCAACTGAAAGAGAGTATCTCTATCAGTTCGACCCTTGAACCACAACAGTAACCAGCAGACCTTCTACATAGGTTGACTCTGGCCATTTTTTTGGGTCAAGAGTCGACCCAAAGATAACTTCCTTAAGCTTACTCTAGCTCACAATACAACTTAACAGGCGGAAATCACATAACCTTACAAGCGGAAATCACATAACCTTACACAATAAATAACTATTAAAAGTGGATATAAAATGCACCCGTAACATCCGAGACATTAATGAAAGCGTTACCGGAAAGACTACGGGTAACTGTCCGAGGCGATAAGGGGACGACAGTGGAGAAGATTCACTATGTGATCAAAGAGGAAGAGTTAATGTCTCAAGAGTATCGAGTGACGTCATCACCTGAATGGGTGGAGGCGCGATAAAGTCGAAAGCCTTCCCCACCAAGGAGGTATCTACCACGGAGATGGGAGACTACAAGTTCAAGGCGACCCATGCACGCGGCTAGGACCGACGAAAACCCGAAGAGAAAGGAGTCCGATTATACTCGGTGACAAAGGATTCCTAAGAAATGTTGGGAATGAGGTGATGAGAATCTGGCTTGGGACTGCCCGTACATCTATAGGCGAGATGGAAAGTCGACTCAGAAAGGAACAGCCAGATATTACGAGGCGATGGAAGTTAATGCGCAGAGAGGTTGGTTCGGAAGACGTCACTGGAGCCACCGAAGAGACTCTGACGGGGGTAGCAGTGACGATACTAGGGAGAGTGAATGTTCGGCGACTTCTTCAAGGAGTAGGACCTGGAGACGTGGAGAAAGCAAATCGGCCAGAGGATCGCATAGGTTAGAACAATCGACGAGGGAGCATATAAAAGAAAAGGAAGAGTGAAGGTGTCGGAGAGGGACAACGGGCAGTGGAACGGCAAGTATTTGTAAGACAGTAAAAAATGTACAACACACACAGTAAAAAGGTAAGATTAAGTTGTTATAATACTAAAGTAAATCACAATCAGAGTAAGACAGGTATACTGCCCGTAATAAAGGTGAAAGGATGGAGTGTAGGCGTACTTGTAGATACTGGATCAAATTGTTTTAACGACGGTGACAGGAAAAAGGATGTTAGATGGTGAACTACGAGTTGAACTTGGCCCAGTGATCAAGGCAAATGAATGGTTGGTGATGCATGTAACTGATATTAACAGCATACACTATTCTGCAATTATTGGGACACATGTATTACAAGGAAGCGAATGCAAATTATTTTCATATCGGGGAAAAAGTGCATGAGGTCTAAAGGAAAAGAGCTGTTTGGAGAAAGGTATCTAAATAGCTACAAGTTAACCCATAAGTTAGCCAATCGAAGGGAACGGGTCCAAAAGTTGTTTAAGAAGTGTTCTAAGACGAAAACAAACCTCTATTGCGACTGGGGAAGAACACCATGCCATTGAACTAACCACTAATAAGCCAGTGTACGTAAAGCCCTACAGGTACCCCGAGAGAAATATCGAGATTATAAAAGAACATGTGCAGAAGCTGGTAGTTCTGAGTATTGTCAGGAAGTCCACCTCTCCATACAATAGTCCCTTAGTATTAGTTTCGAAATCAACAGAACCAGACGGAGAACCACGTTATCGATTAGTTCTGGACTATCGTTAAATGTAAAAAGTAAATGTGACGGAGCGGAATCCAGAACCAAGGTTAGAAGAGATACTTGATAAGGTAAAAGGTGCCCTAGTATTCAGTACTCTTGACCTAGAAGGAAGGTTGTCACCAGGTGAGGATACATGATCCCCCCCCCCACAAACATACGCCCACCGCTAGACTTCCCCCGCTATCGCCCCCTCACACCCCCCCCCCTTGAATCGACCTTGAACTACCCCTCAAATTACATCCCAAGGTCACCCAAACCCTCCCGTAACATGCCAAGGTCACAAGGTTTGTTATCCCCTCAGTGTTAAGCAACAAAATTCCTAGTTCCTGAATTTTCCACCACGGCCGAGTGGTGAGAGGAGGTGGACGGGAGGGGGGTCTCTTGTTAATGTCTACCCACATGTCCATAATAGTATTATGGTCTGTAACATTAGAAGTCCAATTAATTGCGCACAAATTTTTAATTTCATTATACCTATTAGCTGTCAGTAGATGGTCAATTCAAAAATTTTCACATACTTATGTTACCTTTTATACTTTTAAGTTCAAATTTATCATTTTGTTTATAGATTATCTGAAGAAGGCTGCTTAAGAACAGCCGAAACCGGTAAATTGTACAAATTACAATTTTTGTGTGAAGGTTTTTTTTTTTTTTTTTTTTTTTTTTATTAACCATTTTATTTTAAGAATATAACATTATAAACAATGCATTAAAACATTTATAATTAAATACATATGTATAGCTTAAATTACATTTGTAACATGGTTACTGATTCTGTTTGGTTATTGATTCTCACCTCTTACATATCACACATTGGAGAAAAACACAGTCGAGGATCTTAAGACAGCCAGTCAAGCTACATCCATCTCCACCTACTTCAACCTGCTTCTTATGTACGAGAAGAATAAACTTAATATACTTTAGTCAACAGTGCCATGAAGGTAACTTAGTTCCTAGTTATATTAATTTAAAATTCAAGTTTATTTTTAACCTTTTTGTCCACACTTCGTTTTTTATTTCATAAAATTTTGTTGTTTTACTTTATTGTCCTCTTTTAATAACTTTTGTTTAGGCTCCGCCTAATCTTGCATGTTTTTCATTTATTATTTAGTTATTTAATTACATACCTTATAATTATTGTTAAAACTAACTTACACATAACTTATACTAAACATAACACTAGCTTATAAAACACAGCATGAGTACGAGCAGACGTAATGAACTTGTAAACAAAAACAAAACGGAAGGTTGCAACAAGGCACAGGTTTCCGAGGTTCTAAATTCCAGCACGGCCTCCTTCTTTAGCCCACCGGGTGCAACCACCGCTGAACCTCTCCAACCTGGACTCAGCGGATTCCCTAGCGGCTTCTAATCAAGCACCCTCAGTGC
>KZ653420.1:9080-21600 GCA_001010745.2 Gerris buenoi
TGGAACGAACTTTGTCTAAAGATCGGTTCAATCAATAGTAACATTCGGTCCTTGACTAAACGTATTGGAACGAACTTTGTCTAAAGATCGGTTCAATCAATAGTAACATTCGGTCCTTGACTAAACGTATTGGAACGAACTTTGTCTAAAGATCGGTTCAATCAATGGTAACATTCGGTCCTTGACTAAACGTATTGGAACGAACTTTGTCTAAAGATCGGTTCAATCAATAGTAACATTCGGTCCTTGACTAAACGTATTGGAACGAACATTTGTGAGAGACACCAAGGGATGTGCTACGAAAGCGTGACACATAGGAACTGTTCCAACATCAGACATTACGACATTAAGATGTTGGCTCAGCATTACGCCATGCTCTGCATCGTTTCGTCGCGTCCGACTCATCAGGGGCCCGACGAACTTTAACTTAGTGCGTAGGCTTCCACGGGTAGACACGTTATAAACAGCTTGGGTTTCCGGTGAAATCCGCGTCATGAAGGATTTGAAGTCCGACGTTTCGCTTCCACTACTGGGAAGCATCTTCAGGGAAGTGGTGCATCGTGATGTTGACTCGAAGCAGACTCAAGATGAACCGACGACTGGAGAGAAGATCGGCGTATTTGTACAGGTTTTCTAGATTTTAGATTGTACCTCGATGTCCCGGGGGTTTCTTTACTGCGGGAAACGAACTTTGCCTAAAGATCGGGTCAATCAATAGTACCGTTCAGTCCTTGACTAAACGTATCGGTGTTCTGTTTTGCTACTTCCAAAACCTGGCTCAAGAAATGGGGAATAAAAATTAATGAAAACAAAAGTGTCCATGTGGCGTTTAGTTTAAGTCATGGCATATGTGAACCAATATTCCTTAATCAAATTCTTATCCCTCAAGAACTCTAGTTCCTTCCTCTACCTTGGTTTGCATCTGGGCCGGCGTTTGGCATTTGACCTGGGCACACCACACAAAACATAAACGACAAAAAACTGCAACCGACGCTACAAACTTTTACATAGACTTCTTCACCATACATCTAAACTCAGCACACGCATAACAAATTACTCATATATAACACAATAATTAAGCCCATATGGTCATGCGGTATTGAACTCTGGGGTTGCAAGCGTTCTAAAAGCGTTCTAAGTCCTATCGTATCCATTCCCTACTCCCTACAGTCCAAAATCCTAAGAAGAATAGTCGACGCTCCTTTTTGACCGAGCGAAGCGAGGTCTATGTTTTCACTTTTTCTTCCCCGGTCTTGCCCAGGTACTGGACCGTTTTGCATTTCGTTTGAAAATGTTTGTCACGCGCTTACGGCCAAACGCTTTGTTCGATTTTCTTCAAATTTGGCATGGATGTTCTTTGAAGTCATGAAAAATAACGTATGAGTTTTATATTTAATGAATTTAATTTTTACACTTTTTATAAACAAAAATAAAATNAATCTTCAATTCCTACCTTATTTACAACTAAAAAACCCTTCGTACCTTTATTTTGTCATTTCTTATTACTTTATTCCTTTTTACTTTCTTATATAAAGGGAACGTATTGTTATGGCCTGAAAAGTCGATTTTGAGGTTTGATGGATTTACTCGTTCGAGTTCATAAAAGTGTTTTTTTTAAAAAAATGTCAGACTGTCGTCTGTTTGTGCAGATGCCTAGAATCTAAACTACTGGGCCGATTTTGACGACCTTTGACGTACATGTTCAGAAAAATCATAACCCCGAGGCGAAATCGAAAAATAAATTTGAGCTCCAAATTTGGGGGCTCTAATCCCCAAAAACTCTGAAATAACGTAAAAAAAACAGACTGCCAATTAGTGTGGCATATAGCTTCCTTGCATCCAATCACGTACTTTATGGATTTTATGTTTTTACAAGCCAATATTGCCTAATTAATTTACTTGTTTCCCCCGTTTTTTTAAATGTCTTAATTGTTTTGATTTTTTACATGACTTAAAGTATCAATGAATCAAAAGTTAAAGAGCGGAGACGGTTAAATTTAATCTTGTGCTATCTGCGGGCTACTTTCGACAAGCCATCCAAATTTCATAAAAATCAGATGAGTACTTTTGAATACGTGAGGTGTAAATAAATGTATGTTTGTGCGCCAAGTGCACGAGAAACAAATGGGCACAGAAAAACATATATGGGACCAACAATTAGCAAATATGATCTACCAATCAAATTTCATCAAATCGGACGAGTATTATCAAGATGTGTTGGTTCGCAAAAATTGAGCAACAGACAAACCGACAGACTGATATGGAACTTCCTTCGTACCATTCTTTTTTCTACCTCGATAAGGCTGGGCCTTACCAAAACGGCGATCTTGCTGGCTTCGAACAACTGCAATAGTAATTGCTGCAGTATCTTCTAAATCATTAATTTAAAAGTTAAATTAAATTGACACTAGCTTAAATTCTCCATTTGTCACTCGACTAGTCCACAGTCCACACTTACTGAGGTAATCTGGACAATAGTGTAGTAGTAGTAAGGTTCTAGTACAAGTACTATACGGGTCGGAAGAACCACTTGTTGGAACCTAGTAATTAGACCATCACTTAGGCACTTTTTACTATTCCCGATGTAGAGAATTCCAGCTACTTCACAAATCATACCTCTGTACATTGTACCGCCGAAGCGAGTATGACGTGATCATTACTGAGCCATATAAATCAGAGCGTCCCGGCGAGGAATTGAACCCTATGTCATTCCGCTCATGATTCAGTGATGGCCGAACAGACGTGGTAATTTAACTCACACGGCCACGCTGGCTCTCGGTAATCTAGACAAGTCTAAATGTCGACCGTGTCCTTGCGGAGTAATGTAGTCACGGCTCAAGGAAAACGATAAGGACATTTTTGAACGAACTTTGTCTAAAGATCGGTTCAAACTAAAGTAACATACACTCCTTGACTAAACGTATCGGAACGAACTTTCTCTAAAAATCGGGTTAATCAATAGTAACATTCACTCCTTGACTAAACGTATCGGAACGAACTTTGTCTAAAGATCGGTTCAATCAATAGTAACATACACTCCTTGACTAAACGTATCGGAACGAACTTTGTCTAAAGATCGGTTCAATCAATAGTAACATTCACTCCTTGACTAAACGTATCGGAACGAACTTTGTCTAAAGATCGGTTCAATCAATAGTAACATTCACTCCTTGACTAAACGTATCGGAACGAACTTTGTCTAAAGATCGGTTCAATCAATAGTAACATTCACTCCTTGACTAAACGTATCGGAACGAACTTTGTCTAAAGATCGGTTCAATCAATAGTAACATTCACTCCTTGACTAAACGTATCGGAACGAACTTTGTCTAAAGATCGGTTCAATCAATAGTAACATTCACTCCTTGACTAAACGTATCGGAACGAACTTTGTCTAAAGATCGGTTCAATCAATAGTAACATTCACTCCTTGACTAAACGTATCGGAACGAACNCACAACCTACCATTACCATTCTTTCCTGGAAATCCTCCTAGACGTCTAAAGAGGCAGTGGTGACGCGATTTATTGAACAATACTTAACCATTTTTTTTTTTATTTATATTTTATGTAACATCTCAAGTCAGTGTATGTGAGTACTGATAATGGACAGTCCCTCACTTCATGCCAATCATGTCATTGTAACAAAAAGCATCAAAATTGCTTATGAGTATTATGTAGTTGCAATTTTCAAATAAAATTTAATAAAAAGCTACTTCCATGGGTAATTATTCGGTGGATCTTCTCACGGTATGGTTAGAGGTGGTTAGGGTTAAAGATGGTTTAAGGTGGTTAGAGGTGGTTAAAGGTGGTTTGAGGTGTTTAGAGGTGGTTACTGGTGATAAGAGGTGGTTAGAGGTGGATAGAGGTGGCTCTAAATCTTGGCCTGGCAGGTCCAATAAGAATTTACCATATTATCTTAATCTTTAAGTAAAACAAAAAATCTTCTACTTCCAAGGGTAATTATTCGGTGGATCTTCGTTTGGTTTTAAGAAGTGCATAATTGAATGGGGTAAGTTTAATAAGGTATTGTTTGTCTAAGGACTGGGTCAATGAGCGAACGGTTGTTGACGGCTTTACCCCCGACCCAGTGACGCTTTACCCCCGACCCAGTGACGGCTTTACCCCAACCCGGTGTTCCTGGTGCCCTCTTTATACGAAAAGGGAGTCTTTGGGCGTCCTCAGATCGATGCCACACTTACCTCCTACTCACACTAGGTCCCACCCCTCTGTGAGCAAGGGCCGAGCTTTTCCGAAGGTGGGCGATGTTGACCGAACACGACCGAAGGACCGGCAGTCTGCGCCGGGGGAGCGAGGGAGACGCGTCTGTCCGGGTCTGTAGAGTGAGAGCGTGTGAGAGAGTGAGAGGGAGATGGACCCACACCAAGGAACTTCATCAGCAAGCCCTAGAGGTACTTACTACTTACTTACCTCAAGTACACTAATTACCTCTTTATACTTCATACTGATAACTCACCCACAATACAAACATCCAACAACACACTACAACACTATCAAATATACCTAAATTATCATCAAAATCTCAACATATTTCATCACTTATCGTTTTCTTCCCTGATAAATTGAACATAACAATCTATTATTCCTTATACACTTGCTTCATCAATTCTTACAAATTATACGATAACAAAAATAAAACATTATCCTAACATATTTCAATATGTAACATACTTTACCCCAACACCTTAACTCATAAACCTAAAAATATTGCTNTTCACTCCTTGACTAAACGTATCGGAACGAACTTTGTCTAAAGATCGGTTCAATCAATAGTAACATTCACTCCTTGACTAAACGTATCGGAACGAACTTTGTCTAAAGATCGGTTCAATCAATAGTAACATTCACTCCTTGACTAAACGTATCGGAACGAACTTTGTCTAAAGATCGGTTCAATCAATAGTAACATTCACTCCTTGACTAAACGTATCGGAACGAACTTTGTCTAAAGATCGGTTCAATCAATAGTAACATTCACTCCTTGACTAAACGTATCGGAACGAACTTTGTCTAAAGATCGGTTCAATCAATAGTAACATTCACTCCTTGACTAAACGTATCGGAACGAACTTTGTCTAAAGATCGGTTCAATCAATAGTAACATTCACTCCTTGACTAAACGTATCGGAACGAACTTTGTCTAAAGATCGGTTCAATCAATAGTAACATTCACTCCTTGACTAAACGTATCGGAACGAACTTTGTCTAAAGATCGGTTCAATCAATAGTAACATTCACTCCTTGACTAAACGTATCGGAACGAACTTTGTCTAAAGATCGGTTCAATCAATAGTAACATTCACTCCTTGACTAAACGTATCGGAACGAACTTTGTCTAAAGATCGGTTCAATCAATAGTAACATTCACTCCTTGACTAAACGTATCGGAACGAACTTTGTCTAAAGATCGGTTCAATCAATAGTAACATTCACTCCTTGACTAAACGTATCGGAACGAACTTTGTCTAAAGATCGGTTCAATCAATAGTAACATTCACTCCTTGACTAAACGTATCGGAACGAACTTTGTCTAAAGATCGGTTCAATCAATAGTAACATTCACTCCTTGACTAAACGTATCGGAACGAACTTTGTCTAAAGATCGGTTCAATCAATAGTAACATTCACTCCTTGACTAAACGTATCGGAACGAACTTTGTCTAAAGATCGGTTCAATCAATAGTAACATTCACTCCTTGACTAAACGTATCGGAACGAACTTTGTCTAAAGATCGGTTCAATCAATAGTAACATTCACTCCTTGACTAAACGTATCGGAACGAACTTTGTCTAAAGATCGGTTCAATCTATAGTAACATTCGGTCCTTGACTAAACGTATTGGAACGAACTTTAACTTAGTGCGTAGGCTTCCGCGGGTAGACTCGTTATAAACACCTTGGGTTTCCGGTAAAATCCGCGTCACAAAGGATTTGAAGTCCGACGTTTCGCTTCCACTACTGGAAGCATCTTCAGGATGTGGTGCATCGTGATGTTGATCACGTTAAATCGAAGCAGACACAAGATATACTGACGACTGAAGAGAAGATCGGCGTATTTATACTGGTTTTCTAGGTTTTAGATTGTACCTGACTAAACGTATTGGAGTTCTGTTTTGCTACTTCCAAAACCTGGCTCAAGAAATGGGGAATAAAAATGAATGAAAACAAAAGTGTCTATGTGAACCAATATTCCTTAAACAAATTCCTATTCCTCACTCCAGTTCTATTCGCTACCTTGGATTACACCTAGACCGCCGTTTGGCACACCACACAAAACTTAAACGACAAGACTGCAACCGACGCTACATAGAATTCTACATAGAGAACTTTTACATAGAGTTCTACACCATACATCTAAACTCAGCACAAATAAGAAATTACTCATATATAACACAATACTACTCATAATTAAGCCCAAATGGTCATACGGTATTGAACTCTGGGGTCGCACCAAGCGTTCCAACTCCTATCGTATCCAATCCCTACAGTCCAAAATCCTAAGAAGAATAGTCAACGATCCTTTTTATGTTTCTAACTTCATGCTTCACAATGACCTTTAAGTCCCCTTCGTCCATGATCTAGCCATATCCTGATACAAATCCTTCCATGACTCCATATCCCAACATCCCAATCCTCTAATCCACAACCTATCATTACTATTCATTCCTGGAAATCCTCCTAGACGCCTAAAGAGGCAGTGGCCACGCGATTTATTGAACAATACTTAATCATTTTTTTTTATTTTATGTAATATCTCAAGTCAGTATATGTGAGTACTGTTAATGGACAGTCCCTCACTTCATGCCAATCATGTCATTGTAACAACAAGGATCAAAATTGCTTATAACATGTGTATTATGTAGTTGCTTTAATTTTCAAATAAAATTTAAAAAAAAAGCTACTTCCAAGGGTAATTATTCGGTGGATCTTCGCACGGTTTGGTTTTAAGAAGTGCATAATTGAATGGGGTAAGTTTAATAAGGTATTGTTTGTGTAAGGACTGGGTCAATGAGCGAACGGTTGTTGACGGCTTTACCCCCGACCCAGTGACGCTTTACCCCCNACCTTCAACCACCTCTAATCACCTCTGACCACCTCTAACCACCATCTTTAACCACTTCTAACCACCTCAAACCATCTTTAACCACCTCAAACCATCTTTAACCACCTCAAACCATCTTTAACCACCTCTAACCACCTTTAACTATCTCTAACTACCTCTAACCGCTTCTATCCATCTCTAGCATCCTCTAACCACCTTTAACCACCTCTAATCATCACTAACTACCTCTTATCGCTAGTAACCACCACTAACCACCTCTAATCATCAGTAACCACCACTAACCACCTCTTATCACCAGTAACCATCTCTAACCACTTCTAACCTCCTCTAACAACCTCTAACCATCTCTAACCACCCTTTAGGAAATTTCTCTGGCTCTGGCACGTACAATACGGATTAGCCTAGATATTTATATAATTTGTGAAAGATGGATTGTTGACTTGACACGTCCACTCAGTGTGTGTGTCATGACACATTTTCTAAATGTGTGTGTGTGTATCACCAGAGTGAAAGATGTGTGTAATCTAGGATTGGAAATCACCTGAGCAGGATTTTATGCGAGTGGCGAGTGCGCCAACCCGTCTAATAAATTGCCCTTATCAATAAGGGGATGGGAGTGGGGGTTAGATCGTCGGGCGGCGTCTTGGAATCAAGTGTTTGCCAAAGATTAATGGGGTTGTCGATTAACGTTCCTAAATGTTTTTGTTATTTACGAAACTCTTTTAGCGAATAAAACTCAAGTTAAACTACGGATGATCAATATTAACCCGAATTTGATCTTGACGTTGGATCGTTATTGCGCAGCGAGCGAAATTGAGCTTCTTACATTCAACAAAATGCATCTTGTCTGTCTGTTTGTCAGTAACATTTACGTGTCCGACGATAACTTGAGTAAAAGTTGACCGATTTAGTTCAAATTTTGTATTCATGTTACTTTTAGTAATGCTCAGGCTAAGTTGGTTGTACAGGTACAGTGTTATCCGTCCAAGAGTTTGCGCGCAACGCTCGCGTAAACGTGAGCTTTAAATGAAAAATGAGAATTTCAGGACGGGAAAAGATAATTTCATCACCTATTAGATTAGTATAACCAAAAGCGACACTGCTATGAAGTGATAAAGATCGTTAAAACTATTCAAGTGGGACCCAAACGTTTAATATAGAGAAATAGTACATTACACCGTCGAGTGTGGAAAGTAGCATTTTGCATGCGAGTGTGGTAGTAAAACCACACGAGCAATGCAAAATGCCGTTTTCGCACGAGTTGCGTACCGTACTTTATCTACGATTGTTANCATTGGTTGTTACATATGCATCTTGTCTGTCAGTCTGTCAGTAACTATTACATGTCCGACGATAACTTGAGTAAAAGTTGACCGATTTAGTTAAAATTTTGTTTACATGTTCCTTGTTACTAATGCTCAGGCTAAGTTCGTTGCACAGCGCTATCCGTTCAAGAGTTTGCGCGCAGCGCTCGCGTGAACGTAAGCTTTAAATTTAAAATTAGAATTTCAGGAGGGGAAAAGATAATTTAATTATCTTATCCATTAGTAGGTATAACAAAAAGCGACACTGCTATGAAGTGATAAAAATAGTTAAAACTATTAAAGTGGGACCTAAACGTTTAAAATAGAGAAAACTATTATACCATTTTACGTTCTAACGCAAAGATTTTAACAAAACGTCATATACATCGTCTAAAGTACAATTGATGCTAGGCACATAAAATTCAACTTAATAAAAGCATAAGTTTTTGTGTAGTGAAGTGATACATTTTATAATTGTTGAAATGAGGATGGTCAAAACATGTAAGTTAAGGAATATGTAGAAAGGTACCTTTCTTCCCCATTCCACGGCTCTCTGTTAAAATTATTCTCTTTAACTATCAACTCATCGTAATTAGCTATTTTCTCAATATCTTAAAATTTATAGTATTACTCTCTCTTCAATATAGTGCCAAGCGATGCTTTGTTATCGACATCTCAAACAACTAAAATAGACTGCCAATTAGTGTGGCACATAGCTTCCTCGCATCCTATCATTTACTTTATTGTTATATTAACATTATTGTATATTATTTAATAGTTATAATGTTTATTATTGTGTAAAAGCTAATTANTGGAAAAAAAGAGGAATTGTTCAAAACTATGAGACACGCATGCGCAATTAATACAGGTGCGTGAAGAATCACTTTCTACGAATCTAAACAGAGATACAATGTATATATTACGTATCAATCGTAGATAATTTTACCATTTTACGTTCAAACGCAAAGATTTTAATAAAACTTCATATATGTACATCGTTTAAAGTACAATTGGTGCTAGGAACGTAAATTTCAACTTTATACAAGCAGAAGTTTTTGTGTAGTGAAGTGATACATTTTATATTAGATGAAATGAAGATGGGTGAAACATGTAAGTTAAGGAATATGTAGAAAGGTACCTTCTTCCCTATTCCACGGCTCTCTGTTAAAATATTTTCTTAAACTATCAATTCATCATAATTTACTATTTTCTTAACATCTCAAAATTTATTGCAATACTCTCGTTTCAATAATAGTGCCAAGCATTTGCTTTGTTATCGACATCTCAAGCAACTAAAAAAAATCAATGGGTTCCTAATTAGCGAACATCTATAATATCGCATAACATCCAAGTCTTTTTTTATTTATTTTTTTTAATTCTAGAGGCTTTTACACCTGAAGATGCAGGCCTATTAGGTGGGCCCATACATCAAACCCGGGTTAGGAACCGAAATCTTCACACTCTCGTGTGAAGATAAGGTCGTCAACCATGACTCCCCTCTTAGTTGTATAACAACCAGGAGTGTCATCATCATGGTTTCCAGGCCGAAACCTGATGGCGCCACTCTTACGAGGAGCTTCCCATTTGTTTAAACAATGCTGAATGGATATTGAGCAGGGGGCCCGGTCCGGGAATCGAACCCAGAGCTACGGTCACCTTCTGACCCGGGTACGGTAGGCTATGTGACCGTTCTGAAGAAGAAGAACAATACTATTTTATGTATCCGATTTCAAAAATTTCAAGAAAAAAAAAATCCGTTTTAGACATCAGATCAGGGAACATTTTTGGTTCCGTGTCTGTCAATCAGACTGTCGCTCAATTTGTGAAAACCAACAACATCTTTAAAAACTACATGTCCAATATTAACGATAATTTGTATGGTAGGTCATTAGCTCATTGTTGGTCCCATATAAGTTTCAACATTCTGCGCTCATTTGATTTTCTTTCTAAAGAGCATAACTTCTCATTTATACCTATAGTTTTAAAAGTACTTGTTGCTTTGTATAAAACTTCAATAGTTTATCGAAAGTAACCGGCAGATAGGGCCAGATTAATTTGAACCATCAGCACTCTTAGCACATTGTAAAATCTAAACAATTTTGACAGATTAAAATAAATTGGTTAGGCGTTAAGTCTCACGTAAAAAGGGTTTCGTTGGTATTATGAACACAAAATTACTGTACTACAAGGAGGGGGGGACCCAAAATTTTGATGTATTTTGACAAAATGGCGTGGAAAATTATACACTTACCACAAGTGTTATTTATTTATGTAATCTACTCTTCATTACCTTTCATTTTTGATAACCCACTCAAAATTTAAAAAAAAAATATATTTTTTTCGCGTGACGTGAATTATCCACCATTTTGAATTTGAACAGCTTATAATTTTTTGTTCGCTATATTTTTTCTATGTGCGCGACAAAACGATCTTTAATAATGGAAAGTTTTCATGTTTTTATCTCTTTTGATTTAAAAGTTATTGGAACCGTACAGAGTGACAGACACACAGGTACGAAACAAAGGGTTTCTTTTTTTGGTTTTACCAACGAAACCCTAAAAAAACGAGGGGAACCATTTAAAAAAAATGAGACATTATTGGCTTCTAAAGCAAAAAATCAATAAAGTACGTGATCGGAAGTAGCTATGTGCCACACTAATTGACAGTCTATCATACAATTAACCGATATTTAAAGAAGTGATTAAAAGAAGTGACTGATTTAGCAGAATCATTACAGAAAATCTGCAGTGTAACAGCAATACAAATGCAGATGTCACGAATTCAAATGGAAGCTGAAACTGTTACTATTTTCACTGCCACACTGCAGGGTTACAACGATACAAATGATGTTACGTTTCAGAATGGAAGCTGAAACTGTCACTATTTTCACTACTAGACACATAGTTATAAATTTGGTACACTGCTCGAATTCCAACTCACGTTAATGTTTGGTCACTGCAAACTAACACTAATGAATGTACCTAATTATACCTGCAAACTCTGTGTATCTGTGCAGGTGTTGAGTTATCCAGGAAAACAGTTAATTTTCAACTCTATTTGCCAATGTGTGTGTACTACGAATAGAGAGCAATTCCTACCTGTTGCCAATAATAGTCCGTTATTTCGTATTATTCCTAGTGACTTCGGAATATTTTGTATGGACCATTGTTATTAGTAGTTATTGGAGCTATTACGCCAGACAGCGCCACATATCCTTTCGACCTATTAATACTGTTGACAACAAAGACAATATCAGCTTATTACTCTTTTAACTGCAGTCATAGACAATACACCGGGGGAGTGTGACGTCACTTACGTAAAATAGTGTGTGTTGTTAGGTTAGCTGGCTCATAATATTGAATGTACCATTCATGTTACTTTTAGTAATGCTCAGGCTAAGTTCGTTGGACAGCGTGATCCGCCCAAGAGTTTGCGCGCAACGCTCGCGTAAACGTGAGCTTTAAATGAAAAATGAGAATTTCAGGACGGGAAAAGATAATTTCATCACCTATTAGATTAGTATAACCAAAAGCGACACTGCTATGAAGTGATAAAGATCGTTAAAACTATTCAAGTGGGACCCAAACGTTTAATATAGAGAAATAGTACATTACACCGTCGAGTGTGGAAAGTAGCATTTTGCATGCGAGTGTGGTAGTAAAACCACACGAGCAATGCAAAATGCCGTTTTCGCACGAGTTGCGTACCGTACTTTATCTACGATTGTTAGATTTTTATAATAAATGCAGAAAAAAATAATAAACTTCCTGTATGTAAGCTCGTATTTCTCTTTTGATAAAGATGACATCAATTCGTTATAGTTGTATTTAGTGCCGAATTAATTATTTCTGAAGGTATTATTCTCCTCATATTCGTCATAATCACATAAATCACTCATTGATTTTCACAAAAAAAAATCGATGCAAACAGTTACTTTTATTAAATAAACATCAAATTTCAAATTAGTTATGTTAAATGTGAACAAACTCGCTAATCGTGTGTAAAGTTGAAGAATTCTTCTTCTTTTCGTCACTAGAGTGGAAATAAAGAGGAATTATTCAAAACAATGAGACACGCATGCGCAATTAATACAGGTGTGTAAAGAATCACTTTCTACGAATCTAAACAGAGAT
>KZ653421.1:34721-44975 GCA_001010745.2 Gerris buenoi
AGTTGGGTATCAAATGAAAGCTGCTGAAGAGTAGGACACAAATATATATTTGCTTTTTTAAAGTTTGCATTCCTTATTGGTTTATTACTGATAAAAAACATTGTGACCCCCCGGGGAATCGAACCCGGACTCTTGAGATCGAAGACCAGAAATCATAATTACATAATGGGTATGCTTACTCATCTACAAAACCCTAAAAAGTACTTGGGGCAAGTACTTCCCTGTGATTTTTTTTTCTTGAATTTTTCAAATTTTGGGAGTAGCACCCATACATGCAAGCTTTTATTTAACTAGCAATATTTATGTGTATATGTTCGAATCAAATCTTGGAACTGAATTTTAAAGCCAGTTATCCTCAACCGATTGAATGGAAATTTTCCATACACTACACGACTAGTTTGGATGACAATGCATGGTTAGCTATGTGACGTCATTTTAAATCCAATATGGCGGACAGGCCAAGATGAAAGCATGTTTCTTTATTTTATTAATTTTTTTTTTTTACAATTTATTTGTTTTACTTTGAATTTTTATTAAAATCCATTAATAAATGTTGGAAAGTAAGATAGGTAACAAAGTTAATAACTATTAAAACAAAGGGATGTTTAGTCCATTGTAATTTAGGACAAAGGAATATCACACTTTTGTATTTATAAGTTTAATTTCAAAATAAAAATGGAGGGTAACAAAGCAAAAGCAAAGTTATAACAGTGCCAAGATACTACAATGGTGCCTACTGAACCCAAAAATAAACTAAATCATTTTTTTTAAGAAACAGATGCCTTATTAATATATATTATTATTTTTATAATATAATTAACAATAATATTATTTTTTTATGTTTTTGGTAGTATTCATACTACGGAAAGATTAAATTTTAATTTAAATCAAATTATAATTATTTTTAAGTACGAGAAACATACAGAGAAAAATAGACTCCAGCGCCGGGATTTGAACCTCGGGCCTCTATATTTAGAGTCTAGCGCTCTACCAACTGTGCTACACTGGAGAATGATTTCTTCTGACGTTATTGATATCTTGTCCCGAATTTAAGCTTTCAATTTTCCACAAATCTGAGAAGTCAACATTAATGACATTAATGTTCTTAATGTGACGCTTATAATTATAAAGGCTTGCAATTGTAAATTTAGAGGCCCGTGGTTCAAATCCCGGCGCTGGAGTCNACGTCATTTTAAATCCAATATGGCGGACAGGCCAAGATGAAAGCATGTTTCTTTATTTTATTAATTTTTTTTTTTTACAATTTATTTGTTTTACTTTGAATTTTTATTAAAATCCATTAATAAATGTTGGAAAGTAAGATAGGTAACAAAGTTAATAACTATTAAAACAAAGGGATGTTTAGTCCATTGTAATTTAGGACAAAGGAATATCACACTTTTGTATTTATAAGTTTAATTTCAAAATAAAAATGGAGGGTAACAAAGCAAAAGCAAAGTTATAACAGTGCCAAGATACTACAATGGTGCCTACTGAACCCAAAAATAAACTAAATCATTTTTTTTAAGAAACAGATGCCTTATTAATATATATTATTATTTTTTTTTATTTTTTTTTTTAAGATAGAAGTACTTAAGGACAGATATACATTATATAAATCAGAAAACATTGTATAAATCTTTCAGATATATTATTGTTATACATTTTTTATTATTTATTACACGTTAATTTACTATAGGTAAGTTGAATAAAAGATTCACTTGTTTTTGAGGTGATAAATTTAATAATAAATAACCAACTTTTTGACTGCATAGAAAGCTGAAATATTTATATAGGTTATGTATTTGCGATGACAATGCATTTTGTTATATTTTATTATCAATCCCTTTTTTAAATTTTAAAATAATAATTACATATAATATATCATTTTATAAGTGACTAGCCGTTAAGCCCGTTGCAACGGGCAGAATAAATATGGCTGAAAAANGTCAGTACATCTTGTGTTTGCTTCGAGTCAACATCACGATGCACCACACCCCTGAAGATGCTTCCAGTAGTGGAAGCGAAACGTCGGACTTCAACCCCTTCGTGAAGCGGATTTCACCGGAAACCCAACCTGTTGATGTAATAATGAAAATTATTCAGTTATTATTGTTCCGGTTCCAACGTTTGTCACTAAAGTTTGTTTATTGAGCTTTAACTATGGTCTTCTTTTTATCTATTATGGTGCACTGTAACTTATCGACCAATTAATTAGTTGAGCAAGTTTCTTCTAATTAAATTGTTTTGCAGAAACACGGTGAAATAAATATATTAATTAATCTAGATAAATAAGTTTTTCATGCTGCTAGTTAATAAGTATATAGTATACTAGTATAAGTATATAGTATAATAAGTATATGAATTATAAATACATTTTATCTCAAGTAGGGTAAAAAAGTTATGATTTTGAATTAGTTTAGAGGGACTAAAGCAGGTCTTTTCATCCCTGAATCAAAAAGTAGGGAGAAAAAGTAAAAAGTAGGGCGAAAAAGTAAAGTAGGGCGAAAAAGTAAAGATTGCAACTTAATTATTTTATAAATAGTAGAAAATGNGGAACTTCGTTCCTATCGGGTGTCCCACGACACCACACGTATTTTTTTACTTTTTAAAAGGCTCCCCGGCTTATTTACTGCCAAAGGAATTAGACTTTTTAATTCTACACGATAAAATATTGTATGTAACTCGGGAGTAAAGTGCTATAACTCCCCAATAAAATGAAATTTAGGCAAATGTTTTGCCTCTTAAAGGCATATAAAATAGACTTCTTCTTAACCAAAAATGTTCTACTCTTTTCAACGGTACCTTTATTTTAGCTCTATCATCATTATTTTTAGGAACAGCGATCGATTTTTTAAAGTAAAATGGTCGTACCTTGGAAAATAACAAAAAAAAAAAAAATATTGCGACGAAACTATTGAGAATTGATGTTTGTGCGCATGTGCAAAAGAAACAAATAAGGGCAGTAGGTTAAAACTTATATAGGACCAACGATGAGCTAATTATGACCTACCATCCAAATTTATGTGCCACACCAATTGGCAGCAGTCTATTTTTTTACCTGGTGCCACACATTGGATCTAACGACCCACGCAGGCCAACACACATTGCTATCGAAAATAGATAACCTGTGTTGATAAAATTTATCTTCTCGGGTATTTTGAAATTGAGGTAAAATTTGTTTCTCATCTCTGAGTGACATCAAGTAAAAGCATGTAACAATAGTCAGTACATCTTGTGTTTGCTTCGAGTCAACATCACGATGCACCACACCCCTGAAGATGCTTCCAGTAGTGGAAGCGAAACGTCGGACTTCAACCCCTTCGTGAAGCGGATTTCACCGGAAACCCAACCTGTTGATGTAATAATGAAAATTATTCAGTTATTATTGTTCCGGTTCCAACGTTTGTCACTAAAGTTTGTTTATTGAGCTTTAACTATGGTCTTCTTTTTATCTATTATGGTGCACTGTAACTTATCGACCAATTAATTAGTTGAGCAAGTTTCTTCTAATTAAATTGTTTTGCAGAAACACGGTGAAATAAATATATTAATTAATCTAGATAAATAAGTTTTTCATGCTGCTAGTTAATAAGTATATAGTATACTAGTATAAGTATATAGTATAATAAGTATATGAATTATAAATACATTTTATCTCAAGTAGGGTAAAAAAGTTATGATTTTGAATTAGTTTAGAGGGACTAAAGCAGGTCTTTTCATCCCTGAATCAAAAAGTAGGGAGAAAAAGTAAAAAGTAGGGCGAAAAAGTAAAGTAGGGCGAAAAAGTAAAGATTGCAACTTAATTATTTTATAAATAGTAGAAAATGAATGGTTAATGTAATGAAGATGTTGAAATCAGGTTGGCGTCACTGCTTTTACGACCATGTTTATCTATGTTTATAACCTGCATCTAAGTAACCTTCTATTTGAGTTTAATTCCAATTCTTATTTGTTTTTAATACTGAATCTCTTATATCTGCTATTAAAAGTGCTAATAATTATTGTTATTTATTAAAATAATAAATAAAAACTGTGCAATGAACGAAAATATGTATTTACTTCCTACAGGAGATAAAATATTGTATGTACCTCGTGAGTAAAGTGCCATTATTCCCTTCGCGATAATTATCTCCCTTGGCTTCGCCTCGGGAGCTAATTAGCGTTATTCCCTTGGCTACGCCTCGGGAATTAAAAAGTCTAATTCCCTCGGCTTCGCCTCGGGATTTAGGGACATAATTCCTTTGGCTTCGCCTCAAGAATCAACTTTTTCGCTCAGGGAATAATGGCTTACTTTACTCCCTAGGTGCATAAATAACTATTATATATATACATATATCTATATATTATAATAATGTAATGCATCAATTTTACCTATTAAAACATTACATGATATAGTAAAATTACTTTGGTTGTTATGACTAGTTGACTAGGGTAAATTCATAAATGGTAAATTATAATAAAGTCATATAAGGCTACTCATTATTGAATTATAATTATAACCTAGTTAGCAGATAACAATAACAATAGTTGGATATGACGCATGTGAATGTGTTTCTATTGAATTTTTCTAGTGAGACTAAAATAGTGTTTACTGCAAAGAAATAGAGTCAACAGTTTCCAAAGTGTAATATTTTGTTTCTCGATTGGAAAAATAAAAAATAAATAATTAAAATGGTGTTATTTTTAATCTTTTTTGAGTGAAATTACAGAAAGAATTCTACAGAGTAAATCTGGAAAAAAGTCAAATGTATTTATTCATTTTAGCTTAATATTAGTTTTAATTAATTAGTATCAGTTATTAATTTATTGTTATTTAGCTTAATGTGTAAATTTAATTATAGTGAATTCGCACTGAGATCCTGACATCTAATTCAGGTACTACGTTTATAGTTTATATATCGTTTTGAAAACGGGTTTGAAAACGATCCGCTAGTTCAAAACACTGTGTGAATGGAGAACGGCGCGGGCGGATTGATCGTATAGGGTCAATTTCGCTCCTCAAAAAATTCGTTATCGGAACGGGGGATCGTATTCAAAACGCTTGTATGAACATTTTATGGAGGGGTTCGAGATATCAGATTATTTTAATCTTTTTCACATTTTTAGATGTTTGTTTTTGTATACTCCCCCTTTCTTTTTAACTGCAAAAGTATTTTTAAACCAAAGTTTATACTATAAAGAACTTGCAAAAACATTTTCCTACAGTTGACCGATAATGTGGTTGTTATCCCACTCAAAATAGTACACAAAGCAGCAGATTCTTGCACTTACTACTTTACCGCACTCATTTTACTTTACTGCACTCCAGTGTTCCAACTTACGAACATAAAAAAACTTAAATCTAAACAAAGATTAAAAAATCCAAATTATAATAATAATAACAATAACATCTAAAGATTATTTTTTAACTAAATACAGTATATCAAACATAAAAATGTTATAATATAAAAAAGTAAAGATATGCTATCTAAAAAAAAAAAAAAGAAAAAAGAATCATCATCAAATGCGATGAGTAAGTGTTATGTGTTATGATAAAAAATAATAACAGCGCTTGTTCTGCTAAATCAGGCAAAAAAAGGCAACACTGGCTATATACAGAACAGCTGGTTTAGGTTATATTGTAAAAACTTTAACATGTTGAACACTATTATTTTATATTTTATTTACAGATTAGAAACTAACTGTAGGAAAAATTGAATGTGCCACTAGAGCTTAAAGTGTCTTTGCTGCACTCGGGAAACCTTTCCACCCTCGCCTGCAGCATGAAAAACATGCCCACATAAATAGGAATCAAACCATTTTAGGAGTTCTTAAAATGTAATTTGGAACAATTTTTATAAAAGCGAAGTCAATGAAATTACCAGGAAAAATGTGTTGTCAATGTCAAGTGGATTACCGAGCTTGGGTTTGTCGACACTTGTTGCTGATTTATAATAATTCATTTGGCTGTGTTCCATGCAAACACCCCAACAGATGCAATAACTACGTTGCTATAAAATGAGTCAAGCATGATTCGTCTAGAAATATTATTATTTTGCCAACTAGAACTAGAGTATGTAAGTTTAAGTGCTGAATTACTTGTTACCCACCCTATTTTAGTAATAAAACCTTAGAATAATACTACATATAGAAGGAGCATAGAATCAAAACAACAAGCAATTACTGATAAGGGACTGAAGCCAACTTTCGCCGAGGGGTTGTGTCCCTTAGACCAGGGGACCAACAANAGCATACCTCCTCTAACTTCTCTTCTTTAGAAATGTAAGCATACCTCCTCTAACTTCTCTTCTTTAGAAATGTAAGCATACCTCCTCTAACTTCTCTTCTTTAGAAATGTAAGCATACCTCCTCTAACTTCTCTTCTTTAGAAATGTAAGCATACCTCCTCTAACTTCTCTTCTTTAGAAATGTAAGCATACCTCCTCTAACTTCTCTTCTTTAGAAATGTAAGCATACCTCCTCTAACTTCTCTTCTTTAGAAATGTAAGCATACCTCCTCTAACTTCTCTTCTTTAGAAATGTAAGCATACCTCCTCTAACTTCTCTTCTTTAGAAATGTAAGCATACCTCCTCTAACTTCTCTTCTTTAGAAATGTAAGCATACCTCCTCTAACTTCTCTTCTTTAGAAATGTAAGCATACCTCCTCTAACTTCTCTTCTTTAGAAATGTAAGCATACCTCCTCTAACTTCTCTTCTTTAGAAATGTAAGCATACCTCCTCTAACTTCTCTTCTTTAGAAATGTAAGCATACCTCCTCTAACTTCTCTTCTTTAGAAATGTAAGCATACCTCCTCTAACTTCTCTTCTTTAGAAATGTAAGCATACCTCCTCTAACTTCTCTTCTTTAGAAATGTAAGCATACCTCCTCTAACTTCTCTTCTTTAGAAATGTAAGCATACCTCCTCTAACTTCTCTTCTTTAGAAATGTAAGCATACCTCCTCTAACTTCTCTTCTTTAGAAATGTAAGCATACCTCCTCTAACTTCTCTTCTTTAGAAATGTAAGCATACCTCCTCTAACTTCTCTTCTTTAGAAATGTAAGCATACCTCCTCTAACTTCTCTTCTTTAGAAATGTAAGCATACCTCCTCTAACTTCTCTTCTTTAGAAATGTAAGCATACCTCCTCTAACTTCTCTTCTTTAGAAATGTAAGCATACCTCCTCTAACTTCTCTTCTTTAGAAATGTAAGCATACCTCCTCTAACTTCTCTTCTTTAGAAATGTAAGCATACCTCCTCTAACTTCTCTTCTTTAGAAATGTAAGCATACCTCCTCTAACTTCTCTTCTTTAGAAATGTAAGCATACCTCCTCTAACTTCTCTTCTTTAGAAATGTAAGCATACCTCCTCTAACTTCTCTTCTTTAGAAATGTAAGCATACCTCCTCTAACTTCTCTTCTTTAGAAATGTAAGCATACCTCCTCTAACTTCTCTTCTTTAGAAATGTAAGCATACCTCCTCTAACTTCTCTTCTTTAGAAATGTAAGCATACCTCCTCTAACTTCTCTTCTTTAGAAATGTAAGCATACCTCCTCTAACTTCTCTTCTTTAGAAATGTAAGCATACCTCCTCTAACTTCTCTTCTTTAGAAATGTAAGCATACCTCCTCTAACTTCTCTTCTTTAGAAATGTAAGCATACCTCCTCTAACTTCTCTTCTTTAGAAATGTAAGCATACCTCCTCTAACTTCTCTTCTTTAGAAATGTAAGCATACCTCCTCTAACTTCTCTTCTTTAGAAATGTAAGCATACCTCCTCTAACTTCTCTTCTTTAGAAATGTAAGCATACCTCCTCTAACTTCTCTTCTTTAGAAATGTAAGCATACCTCCTCTAACTTCTCTTCTTTAGAAATGTAAGCATACCTCCTCTAACTTCTCTTCTTTAGAAATGTAAGCATACCTCCTCTAACTTCTCTTCTTTAGAAATGTAAGCATACCTCCTCTAACTTCTCTTCTTTAGAAATGTAAGCATACCTCCTCTAACTTCTCTTCTTTAGAAATGTAAGCATACCTCCTCTAACTTCTCTTCTTTAGAAATGTAAGCATACCTCCTCTAACTTCTCTTCTTTAGAAATGTAAGCATACCTCCTCTAACTTCTCTTCTTTAGAAATGTAAGCATACCTCCTCTAACTTCTCTTCTTTAGAAATGTAAGCATACCTCCTCTAACTTCTCTTCTTTAGAAATGTAAGCATACCTCCTCTAACTTCTCTTCTTTAGAAATGTAAGCATACCTCCTCTAACTTCTCTTCTTTAGAAATGTAAGCATACCTCCTCTAACTTCTCTTCTTTAGAAATGTAAGCATACCTCCTCTAACTTCTCTTCTTTAGAAATGTAAGCATACCTCCTCTAACTTCTCTTCTTTAGAAATGTAAGCATACCTCCTCTAACTTCTCTTCTTTAGAAATGTAAGCATACCTCCTCTAACTTCTCTTCTTTAGAAATGTAAGCATACCTCCTCTAACTTCTCTTCTTTAGAAATGTAAGCATACCTCCTCTAACTTCTCTTCTTTAGAAATGTAAGCATACCTCCTCTAACTTCTCTTCTTTAGAAATGTAAGCATACCTCCTCTAACTTCTCTTCTTTAGAAATGTAAGCATACCTCCTCTAACTTCTCTTCTTTAGAAATGTAAGCATACCTCCTCTAACTTCTCTTCTTTAGAAATGTAAGCATACCTCCTCTAACTTCTCTTCTTTAGAAATGTAAGCATACCTCCTCTAACTTCTCTTCTTTAGAAATGTAAGCATACCTCCTCTAACTTCTCTTCTTTAGAAATGTAAGCATACCTCCTCTAACTTCTCTTCTTTAGAAATGTAAGCATACCTCCTCTAACTTCTCTTCTTTAGAAATGTAAGCATACCTCCTCTAACTTCTCTTCTTTAGAAATGTAAGCATACCTCCTCTAACTTCTCTTCTTTAGAAATGTAAGCATACCTCCTCTAACTTCTCTTCTTTAGAAATGTAAGCATACCTCCTCTAACTTCTCTTCTTTAGAAATGTAAGCATACCTCCTCTAACTTCTCTTCTTTAGAAATGTAAGCATACCTCCTCTAACTTCTCTTCTTTAGAAATGTAAGCATACCTCCTCTAACTTCTCTTCTTTAGAAATGTAAGCATACCTCCTCTAACTTCTCTTCTTTAGAAATGTAAGCATACCTCCTCTAACTTCTCTTCTTTAGAAATGTAAGCATACCTCCTCTAACTTCTCTTCTTTAGAAATGTAAGCATACCTCCTCTAACTTATCTTCTTTAGAAATGTAAGCATACCTACTTTAACTTCTCTTCTTTAGATATTTACGCATAATATCTTTATCTCTTCCTCTTTAGAGATGTACGCATAATTCCTCCAACTCCAATTCTTTAGAAATGTATTCCGTATATCTTTGACAGCGTTCAATGCACCTAAACTTCGGCCCTGTAAACCGTAGATCATTTGAGGCTGTATAATTTTTTTGCCAGTTGTTTATTGACACTTCCTTACACTCGCTGTAATATTCTACAATTCTCTTCTTTTTCCATCGCTAATTCTCTATTTCTGTTGCTCTCCCGTCATCCTCCTGTACCCTTTATCCTAGTTGCCATTGCAACTAAAGTTAACTTGATTTTCGGTCTAATAACTAATTTTGTACTCAAGATCATGAAAATCATTTTGTTCACTATAACTAGTGGTTCTGTGAACAGTAGACCTCGCTCGTTAAAATAACAAATCGAGGTTTGAGCTAACGTTCATAAAAACTATTTATCGTTAAAAAGGGTCTGAAACGTGGCTTTTTTAGATAAACATTTGTACCTTTTTAAAGTAAGTTTTAAAGGCTATCCAACAATAGCAAACATGACCGGCTTGCTACCAGTTTTACCTTTTCTTAAACAGAAGAACACAACTTTGTACCCCTCATGTACCCGGTACAGTTATAAATTTCAGGTGTTCCTTTCACGTACACTTTACTACTATAAAGTACTAAAAACCATATGAGTTTCAGCCCATCTTAAATTATAACCTAAAAAATGTCCTATCCCTACCTTGTACCTAATGTACCTAAATGTCTTACCCCCCTTAAAAAGTAAAATTTGACAAATTTGCACATAACAACAATTGTTGCACTTTAAAAGAGCTTTCCAATAAATATACCAATTTCTTTCAATTTAAATGATACACGAAAAAAACGGCAAATTTACAGTTTTTTACGTTTTACCCCCCTTAAAAATTAAAATTTTGAAAAAGCGTACATAACAACAATTAATGTACTTGC
>KZ653423.1:6014-26523 GCA_001010745.2 Gerris buenoi
TCTGACGAGATAGTTGAGTGTTCTATCACAGCACTCAGAGTACTCACGCGGATTATATAAAAACTACAACGCTAGATACTAGACGCTGATTGGCTTAATACTTTTTTATCAAGTGATAACAGATTTTAGGCAACAAATATGAAAGCTTGCTTCACATTTGACATCAGATTTTGTTTTTTTCGATAATGTGAATATATTCCTTATACTGTGTGTGTGTTATATTTTAAAATTATAATATATTTAATGCTTTCTTTCCGTATCCCAGTAAAAAATGTATTATGTGGATGTAACATTGAGTGCAAGACAGCAAGTTTTGACGTATTTTTACTCTCACCGTGTAGACTGCACACCTCGACGATAGTTGTATGACGTAGACTAACATGATAGTTCTATCGTGGAAGAACTATCACCGTGTAAACGGGCCTTTATCTCTCGAGCGATAGCGCCAAATTTTAAGCATAACTTTCTTGATCATCTACAGTTATAACCATTGTACAATCTTACGGGAAGGTAATCTACCCTACTCGATTTTCCAAGTTCGTGGCGACACTTTATGGCCTAGCGCTCTATCCATATTTTATAACATTGTAAATCGATGGTGGCGCACTCACCTGTCAACGGACAGTTTTAAGAACTAAAATGTCAAACAAACCCTTAATCTTCATTGGAAGGATNTCAAAAGTTTAACTAGAGAGAGCCACCGTCTAGTCCAGCGATATATAATACTAGTCTAAAGCCCCGTTTACACGGTGATAGTTGGTGGGATAGTTGCGGTCATGACAGCAACTATCTCAACGACTATCACCGTGTAGACTACGTGATAGATTTTGTCGCGATAGAATTATTCGCCATCACACTATCTCGTCTGACGAGATAGTTGAGTGTTCTATCACAGCACTCAGAGTATTCACGCGGATTATATAAAAACTACAACGCTAGATACTAGACGCTGATTGGCTTAATACTTTTTTATCAAGTGATAACAGATTTTAGGCAACAAATATGAAAGCTTGCTTCACATTTGACATCAGATTTTGTTTTTTTCGACAATGTGAATATATTCCTTTTACTGTGTGTGAGTTATATTTTAAAATTATAATATATTTAATGCTTTATTTCCGTATCCCAGTAAAAAATGTATTATGTGGATGTAACATTGAGTGCAAGACAGCAAGTTTTGACGTATTTTAACTCTCACCGTGTAGACTGCACATCTCGACGATAGTTGTATGCTGTAGACTGACATGATAGTTCTATCGTGGAAGAACTATCACCGTGTAAACGGGCCTTAAATAGTAGCCCTATCCGCCGTATCTTTAAACTACTCGGGAAAAAATAGGTGTTTCAAGTTTCAGACGCTCCATTCTTGAGTCCGTAGCAATAAAATGCAAAAATATTCTTCGAATTAAATTACTTGAAAAATGTTTTATTTGTTTAATTAGATTTCATTTGTTTTTCTCTTTCTTATCACATTTTATAGTAGATCTATATTTAGTATATTAATTTTCCAAAAAATTGAGTCAGTAGTCAGTGTTGTCGGATGTGTCGGATTGCGTTATCGTGTCTAATTTCTAATCTCTGTTTCTGTTTCTGTTTGTAGTTTGTATGATGATAGTTGATAGTTAACACTTAAATACATAATTAATTATTAACTTTTTACGGTTTTTTCGAGAAAAGGGCTTTTAATGTAATTAGTGATTAGTAGATATATTTAGTTAAATTCTGTTTAGTCGGTGTAAGGTTGCAATAGAGTCATGTCCAGTCACTCGATTATCGATTCGTTAGACGATTTGGAGAATAAAATCAACTTGCTTCAGAAGCGAATTATTGGGACCGAGGGTATAAGACCTGAAAACGGCCCAACTATCGAAGAAATGCTTTTCCAATCTAAAACTAGTTTAAACGAAGCCGTCTCTCCTCACAGTCACATCGTAGATCTGCTGAAACGTCGCGAAGAGTTGAACAGGTATTTAGACCCGACTTTCTGGGACTCTTTTCTCGACACCGTTACCAAAGTTCAGATTATTCTGGAAGCTCAAGAAGAGCTCAGAGAAACTATCAACCAGTTGAAACAGCTCAACAGTCTTATCGACTATTCCAACACGCAAGTGTTCCAAACTGTACCCGAGAGCAAAGCTGAGCTGGCCACCCTAACCAAAGACGTACTACATCTTCAAGACCAGAGTAACAAACTGAAGACGGCCGTTAAATGTCTCATGGTCAAGTACATGAACATAATTAAATATACGAACCAAGTGATGCTCCAGCTCACTGTCAAAGTGGTTAAAATGGAGGATTCTTTAGAGCAGGCCAAATCTTACGATTAACTCGTGAAAATCTGTCCCTCTCCCATTCTATCGATGTCTGTGATCACGTATTTATGGGTATATACACACTGCTATCAATGTCGACCCAGAGTTATAGACTTTATATTAAAGTCATGTTTAATACTCCACGTATTTTTTGAAAAGACAGATTTTTTCACATTTTTAGTAACTTTTCCTCGTGTATTGTAAGAAAAAAAATTAATAATAGAAATGCTCCTCTTTCTTGCTAGAAATTGAGAATTGAGATAGTAACACTATATAATACAGTGCCCCTCTCCGATATCAGTTGAGACAAAGGTAATTAACACTTTTATATTAATCAGGGATGACGCCTCTTTGTCTATATCAGTTCTTTAAGCAGAGGGATATCATCTCTCCTTAGTATCGAAGTGATTGTATTTGATAAATGTCCTCTGTTGTCAGAAGAGCCACAGTATTCTATAGTTTAGCAGAAATCATATTAATTTTTAACAGACGTTATCAAGTATTAACTATTTTTAACAAATCTTGAATTATTTTTTAATTTTATTCGTCGACACTTGGTGTCAACATAATATCCTAAAAAAACAAATTTACCATTTTCAAAAGCATTTATTAAATTTATGTGGAATAATTCAATTTTTAATTGAATATATATTTATCAATGTGTTCTAAATAAACAATAATGTGTAAGTTAAATGTTTTAAAGTTAATTGTATTTCAATATTTAAGGAACGGATTTAGAATATTTTCAAGCCTGCGACACCGTATTTTCTTTCTTCCATATTACTATTAGGACAAAGGGATAAAATCAATCCTACTCACTTAAATCCTGTCCCTCCTCAAGGTACATAGAGCAGTTATATAATATACTACGTTCACACGTCGTTTTGAAAACGATCCGCTTGTTCAAAACGCTGAATGAATGGAGAACCACGATTGTACCGGCTTAAATCCGCTGCACAAAAAATATACGTGATCAGAACAGGGGATTGAATTCAAAACGCCTGTATCAAAAGGTAAGAAAGAAGGGTTTACTCGTGATATCGCCGTTATGAGAAAACAAATATTTCGATCTCCTGTATTTTAAAAAAAAAAAAAATTGAATTGGATCCGAAACGCTTTCAAAACGATGTGTGAACGTAGTAATAGATTCTCCATTCGGGCCGATTTGTTGTCATTCTTTTAACTCCACTCTTGCCACATTAATTGATTTCTTTCTCTAATGTCCTCCTCCAAATGTTATTTCCACGTTTGTGCATTCCATTGGGGGTTCCAGTCAAGTGCATATCTTTTTACGGCTCCCGGTGGCTTTTTTTTTAGAGTATGCCCAGTCCAACTCCATGTTCTCTCTTCACTCCAGATTGTGTGGTGTCCAGCCATCTTACACTTAAAGGTGCTATCGGTCACTTTTCACATCTTGCCTCTTTATTGTAAGAATGATTTGACTTCGGTATAGAACAACCTCAGTTTCTCCACCCTGTATGAACCTGGTCAACTGTTACAGGTTTATAATGTTGTTTGGGAGCTCTTTCTCTACCACCCTAGTCGTCACCTCACTTCCAAATTACACGAAGGATTCTACTATCTCCTTGTATTTCTCACCGATGCCCAGCCTGGTGGCTGTAAAAATCACTCTTGGTTTTATAAATTATAACATACGAAGATGTTTAATAATAATTTCTTCTTTGCATCTGAATCTCTACTTAAATCTACTCAAAACAGTGTATTTTATGCTTGTTTACAAAAAATAAAAATAAATGAAGAGCCTTGATAAAACATAACTGTAGCAGGATTACAAAAATAATTCACTTTAACTGCTCAAATTGGGCTACCTGCTAGAGAATAAATAAAGCCACTTGGTTTTCTATCCTTAGAGTACGCTTCTCTGCCAGTGTCATTTTTATTTGCCTAGTTGGTCCAATCTTCTAAACGTCATAATCTTGAGCACTCATTGGTTCTCCACCCTTATTTCATATTCCCGTTCTATCAGAATAAACTATTTTATTTACAATTGATACAAAATATAAACATTGTATCTCTGTTTAGATGCGTAGAAAGTGATTATTCACATGCGCGTCTCATAAATCTGAAGAATTCCTCTTCTTTACCGCCCTAGGGCGGTAAAAAAGAAGAATATGTAACACAACTATATTGTCACTAAAATCTCATATTATAATAAAGAAAAAAAGTTTCAACGGTTTATATAATTTTAGTGTTTACTTTGTGAACACGTTCTATGTTAACACTTATAACTGTAGAAACGTGAATGTGTAAGCACGTTTGTATTGTAATATAAAATTGTGGTGACAATATTGTGATACTTTCTANGAGCGAGGATCGCCGGCTGTCTTCACATGACCATCCAGACCGGAGTCCTCATCGAGACGCTGGTCGAGCTCGGAGCCGAGGTATCTCACTCTTATTTGTTTTTTTTTTTTTTTTAAAAAAAAGAAAATAAACAAGTCTCTCGTTAAAACAAGCATTAAATATTACGAAATGAGAAGAGGGGGTAAATAGTTTGTTATCAGCTTATTCCGATAAGAATGAAACGCCGAGGATTTCTGTGCCGCTGAATATCCGAACGTAGTTTGTAGTTCTTTAACCTTCCTTTCCAACGGCCTCTTCCCCTCCTCTTCCTTTGTTTTTTTTACGGTCGAAGGTTCAAAAGTCACGTGTTTACTATTTGCCGGGTATTTGCTGTTAGCATCTTGGTTTTATCTTGATCGCTTCCTTATTTATTCCTTTGGAAGAATCGAGTCTTCCTCTTTTGTTCCTAGCTGCCGTTTCGTCAACATCCAACTTTTAGAAACATGCCTAATTCACCAGACTTCAAAGTGGGTTAGTAGACCTTACTTGTATTTATAGAACGTCTCGTTTTACTTCAATATTTATATTATATTATTATTGAATATTTGGTAAATTCGGATTGTACGTGACCCACTTGGAGGTTAGGTGATAAAATCCCGTATATTAAATTAAAAACCTTAATTTTGTGTACCCTTAAATTTTCAATAGCCGCTCCGCTAATTTTCTGAAGAAAAACAACCCTCCTGTACATAAACCAGGTAGAGGTTTAACTCAAAAAAATTTCTTGGGTCACGTACAATCCGAATTAGCCGAATATTTATATTGGGATTCAAACCGTTGTTTTTCGTCCTAGATATTATGTAAAATGTATTTAATTGTGAATTAAGCTTAATGATACGAGGTTTCAAATTGATATTGGTATCTATTTTAAAAGCAGTATTGACTTGTAACTCTTAGTTATTATTTTCAAAACAAAATACTGAATCCACAACTTTTATTTATCTAGTTTGGAGATTGTCTTACTTGTATAATGAGACATTTCCCGAAGTAACAGTAAAAATTATTTCTTCGGCTTTAATAGAATGCTGTTTCTTTTATTGAAGTAAGTATAGAGTAGATGGGCCAAACTGAATAAAACGGTGCGGTCAAGACTAAGGCTAAGGGATATTGTCACTCTAATATACAGAAGAATGATATTGCTTCGTCCCAAACAAAATTAGACTAAAGATGCCCTTGTCTCGATAGTTAATTCTCCTGTGTGTAGATATGGACACAGCACCGAATTCTTCAGTTTTACCGACCATTTTGACCCGTATTGCTGATGAAACCCATTTTTCTCCGATAGCGGAAGCCACTTAATGTTACTTTCGACAGTTGTAATTATTTTGGTGTAATTGCTACGATTTCAGCGGATACTTCCTTAGCAGAATGGGGAAGGAAAGAATTGACTCTGGCGGAGAATGAAATGCCCGGGTTGATGTCGCTGAGGAAGAAATATGGGCCTTTAAAGCCGCTGAAAGGAGCGAGGATCGCCGGCTGTCTTCACATGACCATCCAGACCGGAGTCCTCATCGAGACGCTGGTCGAGCTCGGAGCCGAGGTATCTCACTCTTATTTGTTTGTTTGTTTGTTTTTTTTTTTTTTAAAAAAAAGAAAATAAACAAGTCTCTCGTTAAAACAAGGGAGTTAGACGGTTTGAATGGGTCACATCACGAATTTGAAAATTGTTTGGTTAATAATTTAAATATGAATTTTAGTAATTAAAAGACTAAAAAAAAGGAAATAAATTTACAACTTGTAATGACTTTTAAAGGGTTTATAACTAAGTGTAACTGCATTTTAAAATGATTTTTTCCAATACTTAATGACTCGCTTGTGCTTGTTTCCTATACTAGAAGAAGTCTGATTTGAATCTTGGTCACATGCTAGATTCGTGATGGGGTAAATCTGCACTATTTGGCCCACCGATTTCTAATTGTCCGATTTACTTGCAATTTGTTTTTAAACTTTTGCTTTTTACATTTTAAAAACGATTCCGGTTGTACCATCAATTGTAAATTGTCACTTCAAAAAATAAGGAAAGGGGCTTAGGTTGGGTCGAAAAGTACAAATCTAAACCCTAAACTAACCATAACCTTTCCTTATTTTTTGAAATGACAATTTACTAATTTAAAAAAAAAAAAAAACTGCTGAATTTATCAAGATGGTACAACCAGAATCGTTTTTAAAATGTAGAAAGGAACAGTTTAGAAAATTGTAAGTAAATAGGATAATTAGAAATCGGTGGGCCAAATAGTGCATATTTTCTGATTATTCTTAGCATGTTTGCCCAGTAATTACTGATGACAGACAGACATTTTTTATAAATAATTTTTTTGGGTCTGATGACCTTAAAACATGCATCAAAATAAAATTTATGAGCCATCACAATACTTCCTCTCTGTACTAGAAAGTCAACATTTAATTCATCCCCCCCCCACACTGTTTATATAACCTCTTAATTTGCTTGTACTTGTTTTTATAGTATGTATTTGATTTTTTACTCTGTTTCTAGGGATATTCCTGTGGATATGAAGTACATAGCAGACCCGTCGATGCACTCTATGCCTTGTGTAACTCTTTCACCTAACAGCAAATGGCTAGCTTGCCAGAGTATGGACAACAAAATAGTTATATTCTCGGCTATCAACAGGTTTAAACTTAACAGAAAGAAAACATTCACCGGTCACATGGTTGCTGGTTATGCTTGTTCACTCGACTACTCACCTGACATGAGGTATAGCCGTAGATATCTAATCGTAACATGAGGTTATTCAATTGAAAGTATTTTAGTTATTTCCTCTTCCCCCACCCTTTAATTTTTTTTTATTAATGTTAAACTGAAATTCTTTTCATATTTTGCCTAAATTTGCAATAATAAGCTGACAAGATTTCTTCTCTCTTCATTTTAATGAAATTTGGATTGTACGTCATGATTAGCCCATAGTTGGTCCTTTATAAGTTTAAACTTTCTGCGTCTATTTGTTTTATCTTCACGTGCGTTCAAACATACATTTATTTACACCTATATCTTCGATAGTAAGGTTATCTTTTAGTGCCTTTTAAGAATATGTGGTCGGCTAAGTTCATCTGCAGGACATAGCTTGGCAATAGGCATTTGAAAAAAANAAAATGAACCTTTGGAGCAGACGATCAAAAAAATGCATGTCTGCCACTCCGAAGCAGGGGGGTTAAGGGGGGGGGCGTGCGGGGGTTGCCACCCTTCTCGAGGGGTGGAAATTCATTTGCATAAAATATCCCCAGGAATCGATAGAGGAGAAAATTTTAAGAAAAACATGCAGTATAAAGTTTTTTTGTTAAATTAATATTTTTTTAGTTATTCGTTAAAAAAAGCGTTCAAAAACTTTTTTTTTTCAAAGAAAATTGCAAGATTTTAATCGTGAATAACTCAAAAATTATTAATTCAACAATAATACCTAATACTGCATTTTTTTCTTTAAATTTGATCCTCAGTTATTTTGTGCAAAGGACTTTCCACCCCCCGAGAAGGGTGGCAACCCCCCCACGTCCCCCCTTAACCCCCCTGCTTTAGAGTGGCAGGCATGCATTTTTTTGATTGTCTGCTCCAAAGTTTAATTTTGTAATAAAATATAACCATGTACCTTATGAGAACATTTTTCATGTAGCCAGCTCTCGGTCTATAAGGGAAGGTTAAGGTACTTGCACGTGGATATGTTAAATGGCATGTCTGTAGCTGGCAAGCAAGCAGATAAAAACTTGATTAAAATCATTGGTATGCCAGTTACTGGCAAAATACCCTCTTTTGGCATGCAAGCTTTCCCAATTTGACGGCATGTGTATCCCCACCTTTATGGTTATTTTTCAGCATAGCCTTTCATCATATCCCTATGAAAGTGACATTTTACGTATTTAAAGAAAAAAAAAAAAACAACTATTGAATTTACCGAGATAGTACAACTGAAATTGTTTATAATATGTAAGAAGGAACAGTTTAAAAAAAATCGGTCCGAGACAACTCAGACAAACTTTCTCATATACGAGTTAATAATTCCTTAGCCCAGTGTTTCCCATTTATTAGTTTTCGTATGTACATTTAATTATTACTGAGCAGTTCATCAAAATATACCATAAAAATAACTTCTCTCGGGCGGGGAATCGAACCCGGGCTCTCTCCGTCCGCGTTTTAAGCTATTTTCTCCGGAACTAGATTTTTCCCGGGAAAACGGCTTATATCATTAGATTTGTATTTAAATGGGCAATATTTTAAAAAATTTTAATCAAAATCGTCGGAACCGTTTTTGAGAAATAATTTTTTTTCATGTTTTTTCAGAGTTTTTGGGGGGTAGCGCCCCCAAATTAGAAGCTAAAATTAATTTCTCGATTTCGCCTCGGGGTATGATTTTTCTGAACATGTATGCCAAATTTCGTCAAAATCGGTCCAGTAGTTTAGGCTCCAGGCGTCTGCACAGACAGACGACGGACAGACATTTTTTAAAAAACCACTTTTTTGGACTCAGGGGACCTCTAAACGTGTAAATCCATCTAAATCTCAAAATCGAATTTTCACGCCATCACAATACTTTCTCTGTATATGAGAAAGTAAAAAATGTAAGTAAAAACGGACGATAAGAAATTGGTGGCCAAATATTGCAGATTTACCGATGATGGTTAATAAGTATTATTGTAAAGGCTGAATAATGATGATGCTTTCTTCCCAATTCCTAATAAACAAATTTTACTTGATAAAACCATTTACTGTTGAATTGACACATAGTCTGTCAACGTTGCTCATATCTACTTCACAGACTTCCGTCAAACAGGAATCTTTGTGTGCAAGCAGATGTGCATATTTATTCACTCTACTCAAGACACCTGTTTCCAAACTTGCCAGCTGTACGTCTTAATTCTAAGTCCTAATTCTCTCCTGAAAAACATTTTGATTATTAATACTTAATTTTCTGTACAAGTTGACAAAAAAGAAAGAAAATTGCAAGTTTATAATTTTTCATGAAACTTTGTTAACCTGTATTTCCCTTGAAAGTTCCGCAATTTTAAAATGTTAACTTCTTATCAACTTATCGTTTTAAAAAAGTATTTTTGAAAAGTGGACAAATAAATTTAGTTTTGCTATTCTTCTATGAACTTACTCCTTTTATAATAATTCCGAAAATCTTTTAACCTTTACTTAAGTGGAAAAAACACTTTTGTTTTAATTGTTAGTTTACCTAATTCAGACTCTATCCACAAATTGGTCTATTAAAACAAATGACCTTAGATAAACTATTAGTGTATACGGGTGTGTGAGAAACCCTTATCTTGTTCCCTTATCAATATAGACCTGAAGCCTTGAAATAGCTTGTAAATGGATTCACGTCATTGTATAGTCAATTTATCATTGTATTTATGTTGTTTTTTATTAATAAAAGTATATATATATAATATAGTGTTGTGTTTATGATACCGTATTATATAACCGAGGTTTTAGTAATAATACCACTAATATTATCTTAATACTAAATATCATTTTTTTTTCTATTTTAAACGAACTATATTAGGACTTGATTATCTTGGATGTCTTGTTTCTTCTAGTCGTAAAATTCAAAATGAAGTAACAGGAAGGAAATGCGACTGCACAGTACAGTAACTGTGAAAGTAATCAGTGTATATGTCAGAGGACAGTTTAAATCGGAAGGGAACCGTTCGAGTCAAATATTTATACAAGAGATAAGAATGATACCATTTACTCGATACAGACAAACAGGACAATACGGCCTGTGTGGAACCCAACTCTTCACATCGGAGGGAAGAGTTGGGTCGCTAACCATGGCTCCTTGGATTTGCATCGCTCTGCGAGTGTAGCCCACGTTTATCAGGCCGAAACCTCTTGGCAGCTACCCTTAAACTTAGCTCTTATTTAAACAATATTGGGTGAACATTGAGCAGGGGGCTCGGTCTGGGAATTGAACCCGGTGCTCAAGGGAAAAGTCTAGTCTTCTCTTTAGTAAATATATTTCTAATTTCATAAAACAACCCAAGGGTGGGGTAATACACTGTGTTGGGGGGGGGGGAGAGAATGAAATGTCTCTGCTTTTCCTAGTAGGTAAATTTTTAAAATTATTTCACCAGCAGTCAGTTACTAATTAAGGGTTTTTTCAAATTATTTTATCCGACAGGAGGGGGCAAAGAAATAATGGGGGAGGGATTTATGAAATTCCAGAGTATTTAGATATTCTCACTCAATGAAATTACTTTATTTCTTGAAATCAGTTTATAAACCTATCACATGGGAAAACTGTAGGTACCCAGCTAGTTGTTTTGTCCGTACCCAGCTAGTTGTTTTGTCCGTACCCAGCTAGTAGTTTACGAGATGTTAATTTTACTCTTTTGAGTTCTATTCTCCGAGTCAGTTTGACAATTCAAGACTTTTGAATTGTTTCCACTTTTATTGTGCAAATTAGTTTCCCCCTTTTTCGTGGTTTCTTCACTCCTGGTTTTTTGTACAACGGGGTTCATTAATATTCGGCTTCGTCACTTTGGCTTCTTTAAAAACACCTTTCTTTGAGTATTGTTGTGTAAATAAGGTTTATTGAAAAATCCACGAGGAATGTCTGCTGCAAAATAATTCTTGAGCCACAGTAAACAGACTATAAATAGGAATGAAAAGCAATAAATAACAGCCGTAAATAACAAGTTATTTGTACTATTAAGAATAATTTAACCGAAAATTTGACAGACACAAATTTCAATATGAAGACTTACACAATAAATAAAACCAACACTAAACTAATTGAAGAATTATATGATTAATAAAGTTTTGTTTATGTAGGTAAGGTGGTCGAGTTGCAACATCTTCAGTACGCAAGATCATGCGGCGGCGGCCATCGCAGAGCGTGGGATCCCTGTGTTCGCTTGGAAAGGAGAAACAGATGAAGAATACATCTGGTGCATCGAACAGACTCTCGTAGGCTTCTCAGGAGGACAGGTACTCCACTACTTCTAGAGTTATATCTTATCTATAATAGAATTAGTAACTCTCTCCCTCCCTCTGTACACACACAGAGGGGGTTTACGGCTGAGCTCCGACACACAAGCTTATTATTATCGAAATAACTTTTTTAAATCAACAGTAAGGGCATTTAATAAGTTTTCTAATGATTCAACAGTAAGGGCATTCAATAAGTTTTCTAATGATTCAACAGTAAGGGCATTCAATAAGTTTTCTAATGATTCAACAGTAAGGGCATTCAATAAGTTTTCTAATGATTCAACAGTCTAATGATTCAACAGTCGCACAGTTTACTTCAAGTTTGGCTGCAGAGTGATGAAAAATTACTCAAAAGTTCCTTAAAAAAAGAAAAATTAAAATTCAATACCGTCTCAAATTTTCAAAATAGCCTCCGTTGATGACGTTTACTGCAGCGATACTTGATGCTGTGAGAACGTTTCTTATTTCTACAATGCTCTTATATTGTCTCAAACACATTAATTATTAGTTGGATTAATTCCTCCCTCGTGGCCTCCACTGTAGACCAGGCTTTTTACTGTTCCCCCAGAGATTAAAAAAAAAAAAAATCAATTGGAGTTAAATCTATTGAGCGTGGCGGCCAGTTAATAGGGCCACCGCTCCCTATCTAAGGGGGTCCATAAACGTAAAAGTCGTACGTTTATGGAATAGTGAGGAATATTAGTGGAAGATTCATCACTACTTTGGATGAAACTTATTAGTAGCGTACATCACAATGAGAACAAATCTGGTTTGATCAAACAAATAGTGCATTTTAAAGTAGAATTATTCCTCTTTCGAATGCCGTAAACTGCGTATTATTTTCTTTTATTGTTGATTAAGCAATGTATGTAAAAAAATTGAAATGTTGAAATCTAAGGTTGATAGACCATGGGTTGATAAAATAGAATGGTGGAAATTTGATGAAGAATCATTCCCTTATCTGTAGAGTTTCATTGCAAGAATGTTGTCCTTGAAACGGAGGCTCTTGGTTCAACGCCCCCTAATTTACTAATACAGTCACAATAATGAAAAGCAAAATACATAAGGGATGAAGCTAAGCAGGTGTGAGCTTGGTTGACCTCAGATTCTGTGAGATAAGATTAAGGAGGGTCTGAGTCACCCACAGTTCCAAACACTCTTTTAGTTCACTTTGTCACTAAAACTACCCCCCAGTCACCATATAAATGCCGTTGCACATTAGTCTAGTGTTAATAGATAGTGTTAGGAGGTACATTGGACGTCTAGTAAGGCTTATACTTGGGTTTATACATGAAATGATACTCAAAACGTCTCAACAAGTATCCAATCTGTAGGAATCCACTTTTAGTTTAGGACCTCGGACTTATTTAGTCTAATGTTCTATGTCTACGGGCATCTACAGCTCTGAAAGGTTTATCTTTTTTTCTTTTTTTTTAATATGTATTATGTTTTTTTTTAATTTTCGTAGGCTCTAAATATGATTTTGGACGACGGTGGAGATTTAACAAATTTAGTGCACACCAAATACACTCAATATCTGGCCGGAATCAAGGGTTTGTCTGAGGAAACGACGACGGGAGTTCACAACCTTCACCGCATGCTTAAAGAAGGCCGACTCAAGATCCCCGCCATCAATGTCAACGACTCCGTTACCAAAGCAAGTTCTTTTTCCTATTTGAGTATAAATTGTCGGTTATACCATCATGATTGTTTTTGTTTTTTCACTTTGAAATGAGTGATGGATAAGTTTGTTTACAATTTATTAAATTTTCAGAGTAAGTTCGACAACTTATACGGGTGCCGAGAATCTCTTGTAGACGGTATCAAGCGAGCGACGGACGTGATGCTCGCCGGCAAGGTAGCCGTCGTGGCAGGTTACGGAGACGTCGGCAAGGGTTGCGCCCAGTCCCTCAAATCGTACGGCAGCAGAGTCATCGTAACGGAGATAGATCCTATCAACGCTCTTCAAGCTGCCATGGAAGGATACCAGGTCCTTTGTTTTCTATTATATCCGACAAATTATTTTAAAAACTCGATTCTTTTACCTTAGCATTAAATTGAGAACGACATGAAAATGATTTGGATTTTCTGTGTTGACCAACAGGTAACGACAATGGAGGAAGCTTGCAAAGAGGGCCAGATATTCGTCACTACCACGGGTTGCAAGGATATCATCAGAGCAGAACACTTCATGCAGATGCGAGACGATTCTATCGTTTGTAATATCGGCCATTTCGACTGTGAAATTCAAGTGGCTTGGCTCGACAAGAATTCTACCAGTAAAGTCAACATAAAGCCACAGGTTCGGTTTTCCCTTTAAAAATCCTTTTAAATGAAAATATTTTATTTTATTTTTTTATCTTTATTTATAAATTTGTGAATAATATTTTTAAACTGTATGAAGAGGATAGGATATGTAGATTAAGATTGATACGAAGAAAAAGATTGGCAAGTTGCTTACAACATGTATTTATAATCAGGTCAGAACAGTATTCAAATCATTGCAATTCCTGGACACCTGTTGAAACTTTGTTCTCTTCTTAACATTAGAATGGAAAACAACTGAAGCAAACCTGTGGAATATTCAGTAAACATCAGATCGTCACATTTAGATCTGTTGAATTCCATATGAAATTAACAAAAGTGTTGTATTATGACGGTTCTACAAGTTGAATTCTTTTAATATCGAAGCATTATATCTGAAAGACTTGTTTAATATATAAGTTTGTTTACAACGGGTTTACAGGTAGATAGATACACTCTGTCGAATGGAAGGCACGTGATTATATTGGCCGAGGGCAGGTTGGTCAACCTCGGCTGTGCTACGGGTCATCCCTCGTTTGTCATGTCCAACTCGTTTACCAACCAGGTGTTAGCTCAAATCCAGTTGTGGACTCAACCTGAAAAATATCCTATCGGAGTTCATCTCTTACCTAAAAAGGTAAACCGCTTATTTTACTGTTTTATTGACTCCTATTGTGTTGTAGCTCCCTTAAGAGTTGGAAGTTGTTCATTTTACTTCTCCGTAATTTCCTAATTTAGATCCTTTTTAAAATTTATTTTAATTTTTTGTAAAAGACATTATGTTTGTATTAAAGAGGGATATATGTGAGTATTGAAGAGCCTTATGAAAACACCGATGCCATTTATATATTTTTTTTTTTCTTAGGCAAGTGTTGTATTTTAATCGTCTTAATTCTAAAGCTAAGCTACAAGCATTTTAATTATTCTCAATTATATTAAGATGCCGATTTGATGTTTTTAGTTGGACGAGGAAGTTGCCGCTCTTCATTTGGACCAGTTAGGAGTCAAGTTAACCAAACTGACACCGGATCAAGCCGAATATCTTGGAATTCCTTCTGACGGACCTTACAAGCCAGACATTTACAGATACTAAATAACCTCGATAGATACTTAGCTTTGGAAATTTTCACTAAAAAAACAAATAAATATAAGTTTTTATTTATATATGTATGTATATATATATTAAAAAAAAATGCATTTTACCTTGATTCTCGTTGTTTTTATCCTTGACCCTGCCGGTTTGCAGCCAATTCAGCGACGAGTTCAATATAATTTAGATTTATACGAATATTCTGTTTCATCAGTGTTGTTGATTATCCTCAAAGTTTTGAAAAAATGAACTGTCCCTAAATCAAATGAGTATTCCTGTTCAAACAAAGACTGCACAGCTCTAGAGCCCTTTAAACTCTATGGGTGTAAGTTTACAATTTCAAGTCTTTGGGCAAAAGGCCAATAGGTGTACATTTCCATTTTCAGGTTTTGCTTATTTGGAGTTATGGTACTGAGTCTATCTAGAGCTGTTTCTTGGCTCTACAGGAGCAATGGTTCAAGTCAGATAAGAAATGATTGAAGAGATGTTCTCATCTAGGGCAGTGGTTCTTAACCTTTTGGTAACCACAACCCCCTTAAAATCTCCAAATATAATATATATTTATTTATTTTGATTTATTTATTGTGGTTACTTACAGAGTTTCACAAAAGTCAAGACAGTTACATCTGACAATAAAACTTAAAAGCTAAATAATAAATAAATTAGAGTTAAAACTTAAAAACTAGTATCACAGATCTACATACTATACAAAACATTAAAAGCTAAAATGTTATTTACTTTTTAACAAAAATCAACAACACTATAACTTAAAACCAAAATCACAGTACCTAAACCTAATGAGACTAATTAAAAAGTTAACAAAACATAAAAACTAACATATTGATAAAAACAACACAGAAACTACACAGTACATGAATGTTCTAAAAATTCTTCAATTGTATAAAAAGCATTATCAATTAACATTTTTTTAATTTTATTTTTAAATAATTTCACTGGCAAACTTAAAGTCTGGTAACTAATTTTATTTAAAACTTTAACACCTATGTAATCAAAGTGATTATTGGTGAGAGTCAACCGATTGGAGGGAAGAGGTATTTTTTTACAGTTTCTTGTTAAGTATCTATATTCTTTTCTACCCACATCCTCTATCTTACTTTTCATCTCCAAGGCAACAGCTAAAATGTAGATACCTGTTAGCGTCAGTACTTGCAGTTTCTTGAAAAGAGGCCTACAACTCTCGTTCCACCTGGCTCCGCCTATAATACGTAGGGCTTTTTTCTGAACAAGAAACACTTCATTCTTGTGAGATGAGTTACCCCAGGCAGTAACACAGTAAGTAATCACTGAGTGGAAGTGGGCAAAGTACACTTTGAGAACAGTGTCAGTGTCAAGACTTTTTCTAAGTTTTCGAAGAAGGTACACAGTAGAAGACAGTCGCTTTACTAGTGCATCACAGTGGGGCTTCCAACTAAACTAAACTATTTAAACTTATATAGTACCTAAATAAGTCTAAATAGTTAAGAACCACTGATCTAGGGTTTTTAAACCCTGGCATGAGTGCACCATTGTTCAGTTGGCCCTTGACTTAAAGGCTTTTCCTTTTTTATAAATTTTCAAGGCATTACAGTACTTACTTTATTATAATATTATCTCTATATAGACTACTAGCTTTCCCTTCCTCTACGTACCATTTGTTCAGGAGGTAAATGTGAGACATATTTTACAAGGTCAGAATGTGACACCTCGTTTTGAAATCTTTTCCAAACAAATAAACTAAAGAGTCCAGTCATGCACCATGACTTATGAGTGAATTTTCAAAGAAATCTCCGTATTATTGGCTTATGATAATATAAGAATATTTTAGTTTAGAATTTGGATGGGTGGAAAAAAAAAAAATAAATAAATAAAGGTACACAGGGTACATAGTCAAAATAGTATTTACCCTTCAAGATGCACATCGTTGGAAAGTTCTTTAAGAGTACAGTAATTGTTATTATCTACACTTTTTTCATATAAGAGGGGGGTAAAATGGAAAAAAAAACAACTTATTTATACTATTTTTTTACCCTAAATTGTCATAATTGACCCCTAAATGAACTCCAAAAATTCTGGCCATCAAACTCATTCTTCCTTTTGATATTATTAACATTAAAATTTGTTTGAAATCTTTAAGTGCATCCAAAAGGTGAGATATCGTCTGGAGTGACACGTATATACATATTTTAAATTTTAGGAATCGATCCAGAATGGTCTAAAACAGATTTCCATGGAAACATATTTTGAAAATCCGCATTTCAAAAATTTTGAAGCCACAGCAATAGCTTAATATTTCTAATTTATAAATAGCTTTATTTTTCTATTTACATAACTTCTTTTTAATTGTCATATGACAAACTATTATTATTTTCATTCATTTTTAAGAGATTGTAATCAATCCCTGACCTTTTACCGCAAACACCGGATTCTAAGCGACACATTTTATATTAATGTAATAAATCATTTGTTTGTTCGACATAAGTAATTAAATGAAGATCGATTAGAACAAATCATATCTTACTCTGAGGAAAGTATTGAGTTATAATGGGTCTGATAAAATGAGACCCGACATTACCAGTCAAACTAAACTATAATCACAAGGTCGGCACTAAGCAGGCAGGACAGAGGAAACTCCGCTTGGTCAGCAGTCGACCCGGCAAACCCTGGGAGTCGCAACTTGGTCGGCATCACCTCAGTCAGCACTTGCTCTCAGACCGCTCCACAGTTAATTGAAAAGCTCTCTATAATGTAGTTTCATTGCTAAATAAATAGCCTAGTCAATAAAGGCCAAAAACAGGCTGTTTCCACAACTAATTAGGGGAAAGCTGGATTTTTTCCTGATGATAGACGATAGGAGGTACATATTTTTCAAAAGTCCCCACTTATCCCCCTTGTGCTTTCCCCCCTATTAAAGTTCAAAATTTACTTATTTTTCACTTTTTATGCAAAACTGTTTATTTTTTGAAGAAAAGTGTTATTAACAAAAATATTTCTCACATAATTCTACACAAAAAAGGTCCTATGCATGATGAAGTGAGACGACATACTGTTTTCGAGATATTGTTGATAAAAAATCCAATTTTTCATTTTTGCAAACCAAGATATGTTGAAAACAACACTTCTGATTTTAATGAAATTTGGATGGTAGGTCATACTTAGCCTATTGTTGATCTCATATAAAGTTCAACCTTCTGCGCCCATTATTTTATCTTGCACATACATGCATTTATTTAGGCCTATATCTTCAAAAGTACTCATCTGATTAATATGAAGTTTGGATGGTTTGTTGAAAGTAGCCCTCAGATAGCCCCAACTTAATTTCAACCGTCAGCGCTCTTTAAATTTTGTGAAATTGGTTCCCTTTCTGTCTGTCTGTTGATCAATTTTTTGTCTGTCAATTATGAATTAATGAACCAATGTTGATTGAAGATAAAGGTCTAAATAAATGTAGGTTTGTGCGCATGTGCTAGATAAAATAATGGGCGCAGAAGGTTGAACTTTATATGAGATCAACAATAGGCTAAGTATGACCTACCATCCAAATTTCATTAAAATCAGAAGTGTTGTTTTTAACATATCTCGGTNAAATCCTTTATTGACTGGGCTAAAAGGGTATGTGGCGATAACAGATATATTAAATCTCTTTATACTTAAAAAATAATCAAGTCTTTAATAGCTTAAACATTAACAATAAATATCACAAAGTTACTGAGAAGAAACATTTGTTACACTAGAGGTAAGGTAATACATTTAGAATGCCGACGTATGGAAACGTTTGTCAAGTATCCGTGTTGTGTTGAGAACTGAGACGGCGCAGCTCATCGGTGTTGTGTTGAGTACTGAGGCGGCGCAGCTCATCGGTGTTGTTTTGAGTACTGAGGTGGCGCAGCTCATCGGTGTTGTGTTGAGTACTGAGGCGTCGCAGCTCATCGGTGCTGTGTTGAGTACTGAGGCGGTGCAGCTCATCGGTGTTGTGTTGAATACTGAGGCGGCGCAGCTCTTCTTGTAACTCAGCGATCTGTCGGTCCTTGGCTAAGCTCTCTTCTCTAAGAGACTCTATCATCACTTGTTGCTCTTTGATGAGTTTCCGTACATTTTGATTTTCGATATCTTCTATACACGATAACACTTCAGTAGCTGACGGCCTTTTCCTGCTGTCTCTATTCACCATTCGCTCCAAAAGACCCACCTACAAATAAAATACAAACGTAAATAATTTGTCATCGGATATATAAAATAATAATAATAATGCGAGGCACAGCTGCAAAGGGCTTGTACAACTACTTATTCAGTGGAAGGCACAGAGTTACGCTACCGATCCATCAGCAGTATAAACCTTGTAGTTATTAATTAAGGTAGTAGTGACAGATCAAGAGTAATAAGAAGGTAGGGTTAGCGAGATGCTGTCAAATAAAACACTGTTTAAGGTTTAAGCTAACATTTCGCTAAATTTATTAGCATCATCAGAGCAAATAGACAAAGTATAACAAAAATATATATAGATGTTGACTCCAAGACATGTTATAATAGAATGAATAATGTGTAGTTAAAAAATACAGAGATGTAAGAAGTCAGGTAGGCGGCAGATTAGCGGAAACAACAAGATTTTCTTAAAGACATAAAACTTTACCTAGAAATACAATGGTGGAAAAAATGAACTTATATAAAACTATAGAAAAAAGAAAAAAAAATTAATGAAAAATATACTGAAAAAACACACTTATATATTAAACTAGAAATGATTTATTAAATTGGTATAGCTATTACTAAGATTGTTGGTGTCAGTTCAAATAGTGAAAGTTCATTATAGTTATTGATAAATAAAAACAGGTAGATGCCACTTAAATGATGTAGCTACATGTTAACATGGCGTGTCGTCTAAGATAACTCCTCGTGTGGGGTCCGCTGTGTGAACCCCTACATGAGAAGAACCCCCTTACTGTTAAATATTGTTTAAAACTAAAAGCTACAGTAGTGTTATGAAAGAGAGCCGCTGGGAGCTCTACATGTCGGCCACTAGGTGAGACGCATCTCGACCTCTCATTCCGTCTCTGCTTCTTATATCCACTTCCCTTCGTTGACACAATCAATTCTAATTATCAACCTACTATAGAAGGGTCTTGACTAACATCAATTATGTAAAGCTTAATTTCATATAATAAATAAGTCCATTAAGACTACAGGTTAAAATTATACAATTATTAACAACTTTAATTTAAATATAATATGGATGGTGGAGTGCACCCAAGTAGTTCTAGTAATTGAAGCGAGCTTCTTACATTCAACGAAACATGCATCTTGGATGTCTGTCCGTAACGTTTACGTGTCCGACGATAACTTGAGTAAAAGTTGACCGATTTAGTTGAATTTTGGTATACATGTTCCTCTTACTAATACTCAGGCTAAGTTCGTTGGACAGCGTGATCCGTCAAAGAGTTCGCGCGCAATGCTCGCGTAAACGTGAGCTTGAAATTTAAAATTGGAATTTCAGGACGG
>KZ653423.1:37053-52473 GCA_001010745.2 Gerris buenoi
TACTTATTGTTATTATTCCCAAGTTTCTTGTTTGAACATTAATTTTAGTTAATACATTTATAGTTGTTAATTTATTTATTAGTTATTAATACATTTATTAACTATATAGTTATTAACTATTAGCTACGTTATATTAATAAAGATAACATTTTAGCAGTTTCATTTTTCTTCCGCAAGTAGATAAAATATTGTATGCAACAAGGCAGCAAAGGAAACATTTCTGCCTCGTTTATTCATTGCCTGCCTTGGCTTCGCCTCGGCAGTCAAATAGGTAAATTACTTGCCTCGGCTTCGCATCGGCAGTTAATTACCATAGCCTATCCTCGCCTTCGGCTCGGAGGCTAATCTAATCACTCGTCAGTAAAATTCCATTTTGCTGCCTAGTTACATAAATAACTATTACTAGATTTAGTTTGTCAATTCTTTACAGAAATAGTAATCGTGTGTAATTTATATTATTATTGATTCATAATAATTATGTGTAGTCTTTCGGTCAATACGGTTTATAACGAAGTAGATAGTTTATCACAAATATTTTGCATTATAACTAGGTTTGACCCGGAGCGAGCATGTTATAATTATCAGTTTTGACTTTTGAGGAACTAATGAGAGGTCGGGATTGAATGGGAGATTGAATTGTAGAAGGTCAGAAACAACTAGGCAAAGAGAAAAGTCAGCGGTAGAGGGACGAGGCACTCTGGACAACGTCCTAGCGGTTTTATTTCTTTCCTCTCGTACATCAGCCAAAAAAGTCAAAACTCGCAATGCGCATACATTATCAATAATAACTTAAATATGTTGAAAATAAATAAGAAAACACTTACGGAAATGAGGAGATGATTGCTTTAGAAGAAGTTTGCCTGGCAACCCTCAACAAGTTATAAAGGGACTTCTGGTAGTGTGACCTGAGGAACTGAAACTCGTCGATGCTGTAACTTGAGCCGATCAAATTCATCTCTTGCAACTTTCCACAAACAGCTGAAAATATTACCACATTATAGCTTCACACAAGTTACATGAACATAGATCATCATGAAACATAGATCATCACTAAAAGGAGACACTAAAACTAAATAAAACTTACTTAAATACAATTTTCTTTGGTTTCTTGGGTCATGTTCCATAAGCTTGCAAATCTGCTCTATAAGCGATTCAATGAGAAGACTTAGAGGGGAAAAGCACGGCTGTGCTACACCCACGGCCATTGTACTAGATGTGCCTGTAACACGAGAACACACCAAACTATATAGAAACCACAGTCAAGTCACACTCTACATTACCAAGCTTTCATTATGAGGTGTCAAGCAGTAACACCTCATGTGCAGATCTACGCTTCAAGCTTGATTTAGCAAAATGTCTCACCACCAAGGAGGACGACTACCGTAGTATATTGTCAAGCTTAGTATAGGTCAGAGAATCAAAGGTGACGGAATCGTGGCAATGTCCTGACCGAAAAGTGAACTAGAGTGCTAGACTCTCACAGAGCCTGTTATCGCAAGTAGTTGATACTTCTCTTAGGGCGTGGTCTCCGAGCTACAGCCGACGAGACATTTTCGAGGCCACAGAAGAATTAACAAACAAGGATAACGATGCAAAGTTATGAGCTATAATCAAATGCCATATCAACCGTCAAAAAATATACACGAGATTTTTATTAAACTCTTTTTGGCTTAAATGGATAGTGTCATTGTGAAGTCCGACATCTAAGTGTTACTTCTTCATCCATACCTATCAAGATCTAGCCCTTCGACCTAAAAGGTTGGAAACCCCTGGCTTAGAAGACCCCTGACGTAGGAGACACTTGGCTTAGGAGACCTCTGGCTTAGAAGACCCCTGACGTAGGAGACACTTGGCTTAGGAGACCTCTGGCTTAGGAGACCCCTGGCTTAGGAGATAGCAATTAAAAGAATAATACTTACTGCTATCATCCAGGGGATATAACAATTTTAAATGTATATATTAGGATTTTCAATCGAATTTTATCAAACGTTCTTGTAAATTAATTACAATTTTTTTTTTTTTTTTTAAATAGAACCATATGAAGTAATAACTAAAGTAATTTATCAGCAATGAAACTACTGTGTTTGCACACTGCAATTAGCTACACAAGGGATGTGCCATACAAAAATGGCACGTAGGAACTGCTCCGACATCGACATCCCTTGGCGTCTCTCACTCACACAAATGATGTAGCTAATTGCAGTGCTGACGTGTTTTGCAAGTATGGGGGGTGAGCTCACGCTCGTCTCTGACAAGTCCTATATCTAATCTTGTTGGTCTGGTATAAGTCCGGAGTTGGGTGGGCATCGTCGGGCCCCCGATGAGTCGGACGTGACGAAACAATGCAGGACGTGACGTAATGCCGAGCCGATACCTTGTAGATGTATGTAAGTCTGATGTCCAGGAGTTCTGGTGGACAGGACAGTTCAGGATGTACTGGTGGACAGGACAGTTCAGGATGTACTGGTGTTCTTCTCTCCGGTCGTCAGTACATCCTGTGATTGCATTGAGTCAACACCACGATGCACCGTACCCCAGCAGTGGAAGCGAAACCAAGGACTTCATCCCCTTCGTGACGAGGATTTCACCAGAAAACTAAGCTGTTTATTATGTAACTAGTAGTTAAGTAAAACAACGCACCTTTATATTTTTGTCTTCTGTGTGTAAAAAAAAAACAACTCTACAGGACTTATGAAGCCTAGATTCGAGGAACTGGATTAAGCTTCTTTGACTTGTGGGTGGGGTAGGTTTATAAATCCAGAAATTAATAATTGCTTATTTGCTTAAAGAACAGCTTATACGTTATTATAAGTGATGTAGACGGGCTTTACACACTTGATAGAGAAGATGTAATACAACTTCGCTTACCTCTATCAAACGAAGAAATCGTTCTAAGACGACTGAGATCTAAATCACTGTCTATCATGCTAAAAAATCAACTATCACTTGACATAGGCAAATAAAAGAATAATAATACTACCATATTTAAATTTAATAATAATCTATCGAATGTTTTAAATTTTTTCCGGACCGGACATTTTATAAAGAACAACGTGTAATAACAAAATTAATAAGAACAGAGATAAGATATAATAACGGACAAAAAACCGAAAAAATTATTAAATAAAATAACAAACTTTTGAATACAACGAAACAAAATGGAAACGAAAAACGAATCGAAATCGAACCGAGCAAACACGGCGAAAGATAACCTCCCTGGTTTAATAACTAAAAACTAAACTTAGATCTACAAATCTAGATTAACTACATTTTATTTATAGTTTTCAGTTGTGGATTCCTAAATATAATGGATTTATTATATAATAAGTCTATATTTGCCTATAGAGCAACTATTTCCATCTAGATTTTCTATTTATTAATTTATCAATAAGTATATTAATCAATCCCCCCCCCTCGACACTAATCTAGCAAATCAAGGACTCCCATTGTGCATTTCCATTTCCATTCAGACTTGAGATTTTCCTAAAAATTGTGCTGAGAGTTCTGTGTGTTGGATATTTCCACAAAACTTACAAGTTTTTCTTTAGCCGAATTGTTTTTCCATCGTTACTTTTCACTTGTTCTTCAACTGTGCTTCTATTATTTTTATTTTTAAATTATTTGTTTTATCTTGTCTTTTACACGTTGCAGTTCGTTCTTCTCTTGCGGACGCCATATTCGTCTGACTGTCACCCGTCTTAAATTATCTTTTAATTCTGCTTACGTCGTGGAAGCTCTATTATATTATTCGTCCTCCGTTTAGTCGGTAAGCTGTAAAAAGTTATAAAATGTCAATTGGCGAAATAACGTTTTCGGAATAAATATTATCGGAGTTTTATATTTCAGGTTATAACAATGGCCGAAGATTACATCGAGGCTATGCTCGAGGCACCTTTCAGGAAGGGGGTATGTCCTTTATTCATTTACTTCTGTTTTATTTCACCTTATGTTTTTTTTGTTTTTTTTTTTGTTGCAACTTAAGACGTTTTCTGTATTTTAAATAAATGTCATTAGATTTATATTTTACCTACCTGAATCTGTTAACTGACAAAGGCTCCAATTTTTCTATTATTATAGAACTTTCATGACAGCTTGAGTCGAGATGTTAGCAGAACCTCTACACGTTAAAAAAAGGTAGTAAAGGTCACTGAGTTGTTCGGAATTATTATAGGTGATACTTTATAGTTGCTAAGGTATACAAATTTTTATTTTATCCCTGGAATTATGTGCGCTCTAACCATAAAGTTAAACGTCCAGCACTGTTCTGGCCTTAAAGAGTCGGATTCGATAACGGAAGATTCTGTGCCTTCATCAAACACGACCTGTAGTAAACGAGTTTTCTTTGTAAATAAATGTGAGGGGATAAATCTGTTGAGTAGAAGACTCAAGTTATATTGTTCTCAGTCTTACCGACTGTCAGGACACAGGGATGTCGAGATGGTGACTCCTCTGCCTAAAAGTTCTTTGGACGTAGCAGTATATTTTCTGCCCTGTATGACAGCAGTATATTTTCTGCCCTGTATATAAATGATGATAAATTATAAAAGTGGGTTGATGTTTTGTGCTAATCGATGTGTGAGCGCACACTCGTTTGCATTGATCCTTCCCACATTGGAATCATATGTATTCATGTTTTAAAACTATTTAGGGTAGAACTACAGTTTATGGGGCACCTGCTAGATATCGCAAATCGGTACAATCGATTGTTTTAATGACGCTGTATTTCGATATATCCAAAATAATGCGTGATTTTACACGTTTTAACAAAAATTTGTTTTGTGTATTTATTAAATTTTGTTAACCATCTTTTTTTTTGCCAATTAATTTCTATCGCTGCCCCGCAGCGCTGGGGGGTACTAAGTGTATTTACGCTTGTACGGCCTGATACGGCTACACAATGATGCCTCTCCATTATACTGGTCTTTTGTGTTATGATGAATGCATCGAGACAAGAAGCTAAAGAAAGCTATTTGATAACTTCTATTATAAAAAAATATTAAAATAGAATACGATTCGTTTATTAAAAATAATTTCATGTGCGATATTTTTTGATCGAATGTCAAGATCTGATGAGGTTTAACTTAATGGTAAGCGCTTTTCTACATATGTATTAGTGATTCAAATACTCTATTTATTATATTTCGGGTTTATGAAAAGGAAGGTTACTATACGCTCGTGCTTTTATCGTGTAAGTAGACCGTTGTATACATCGGCATTTTCTATTGTTTGTTTGATTACATTGCTTCCGAATACCGATTTAAACCTAATTACGGATCATCACATTTACATACACAAGTGTGACATTGTTTGTCTCAAGGTACATTGGACTAACCTTTGTCGGCACTTCTTTAGATGGTTACTCCCCTTATTAAGAAAACAAAGGGGAGTAACCATCTAAAGAAGGTTTACGGAGTATTCTTCTTTAGATTGTTACTCCCCTTATAAAACCATAAGTGTGATATTCCTTTGTCCCAAAGTACATTGGACTAAGCATCCCTTTGTCTTAATAGTTATTCAATCAAAGTCATTTATATTCTAATAAACACAGGGGAGTAACCATCTAAAGAAGTACCCCTTTGTCTTAATAGTAATTTAGACTAAGAAATATATTCTACTGTTTAATGTTCCTTGTCTAAACAACTATTAAGACCGAGGGACGTAGGGGGGTGCTTAAGTAAACAAATAGCGTTTTTCATCGGTGATCTATTTTAATTATTTAAGTGAGTAAAGTAAAGGAACGATGATTTGACTTGGTGATGTCGATGAATGTACTCGCGACAAGAATTGCTCGGCTCGGGATGTTGTCGTAGAGTCGTAACTTCATCATTTTATTTGAGTCGATGTTTTTTTTTCCTATGAAAAGTGAGTTGTGAGATTGTCAAGTCGGGCGACCTTCTCAAGTTTGTCCGGCCAAATATGCAATTCAGTTTTCAATACTAAATAGATTTTACTACGAGATTATTTAATCTATAACATGTTTGATAGTAAATAGCTATTTATCCTTCCTTATCATAAACTCGGTAGATAAGATGTGGCTGATGCAGCCTTTATGCAGTGAAAGTGGGGCGATGCTGTTACAGATGCATTTCTGTGTAAATACATTGTTTCACCTGTGTGTACGTTTTGTCTCTGTGCATATGTAAGAATTAAAGGCTCACTATGAAAAGCGCATGCATTATATGCTTTCATTATTATTATTAAACATTTTTATTTATGTGCAATTATCTTTAAACATTTACACTTTTATTATTATATTGATTTATCTGATCTATATCTTTATCTTAAGTATGAAATTACCAATTTACATGTACTATTATGTAGGTGCTAGTACAATTGTACCTTTTTGGACCCAATTGTTCATATCAGTATATCTTTGCAGACCTTTACCGCTGCCTTTGTCGTGTTATAATGGGCATTTGTAACTGTGACTAGAAGAGTTATCTACTTGGAAGGTAAGGTTCCCCATTTCCCGCAGCTCATCTCAAAACAAATTATAATTAAAAAAAAAAAAAAAATGATTGCAGTGGGAATTTACCTTCTTTTATCCCAATTTATTATTTTTTTTAATTTTATTTTAATCCCTACTACCTTTTCCGTCTTTAAACATCCTTCCTTTATATAAATATTATTTAAAAATATATTTCTCCTATTCCCTGATTATCCGCAACATTTTCTTTTTAAAAGTTATGAGAGTAATTCAAGTATATTAATTTAGTCGTTTTCTTTTTTTTCTCTTTGTTTACCTTCGTTGGTCTTCGTTGGATTACCTGCCTTTTGCTGTTTAGGAAGGGTCCAAGTCTTCGAACTCCAACGGAGTCGCGTCCAGTTCATCTCACCACAAGCCCTCTTCCTCTTCCAGGTAATCCCACATTTATTTTCATTTGTTTTTTCAGAAATAATATATTAATTGGCTATATATTATGCAAGTGGCAGGTATGGAAGTGACTTCCTGAGAAACAGGCTGTGTTTTGATTTGAAATTTGAGGAACGACAATCATTTCACAAAAAGAGACATTTGAGACGTTAAACATTGTCGGCTTGACAAAATTTCATGGAACTGCGTCGAGCCGCAGCTACATGTTTCTTAAAACCCTCTCCACATCTCAGTCACATATAATTGTACTTGCTGGAATACACTACCTTCGTATCTTTCGCCCTACATTTCTATGGAAATGAAACAAATTTATCGATGTTCTTACTTATCTGTTAAAAAAAAAAAACTGTTAATTTTTAACAAAAATACCGGGTTACCTCGTGTTAAACTGTTAGAATATTCACCTATAAACTCTACTGGGAACAATTTTATACATTTTAATAGACAATAAAAGCAGAAACTCCAATTATCTTAACAATTAATAGATCTTAACAGGCCCTGGTTTCCATTTGTACATAGTTTTTGTCCCGTGGGGATTATACGGATGTCCGGACTAGCGAAGTCTGGATAAACGAGACTCTACTGTAATTTCAATTTTGAAAAACTATATGTATTTATTTTGGATACAGGTTGTTATTTGTTTGTTTAGTAAAAGCAAGCATCGGAGCCGGAGCAGGGACAGAGACAGAGAGAAGGACAAGGACAAGGAGAGGGAGCGAGACAAGAAGAAGAGTCGGAGCGGAGATAGGAAGAGAAGCAAGTCTAAGGACAGGAAGAGAAGCAGGTCGAGGGGAAGGAAACGAAGCAAGAGCAAGGAGAAGAGGAAGAGCAGGTCCAGGTCCAGGCCACGGAGGAAGCGTTCTCTCACTCCTCTACTTCTACCCGGCAGAAATGAACCTTACAACAAGTTCGCTCGCAAGTCCCCCTTCGCTTTGTAAGTATTCACTTTACCTTCTTAACCTTTCTTTAAATATTGGAAAAAAGTATTCATTTTTGTCATTTGATATTTGGGATTATTTGTTTACCTGAACGATTCTCTACTTTTATATACGACTGATAATGAGGTGCCGTTTTTTAGTGTTTTGTCGGTAAGACTGAAAAAAAGATACCCTTGTCTGTCACTCTGTATTGCACCGATAACTTTCAATCCGAAAGAGATAAAAACACGAATCTTTCCAGTAATAAAGATTGTTTTGACACGCACACAGGAATAATATTGCGAACCCGAAATTATCGGCTGTTGAAGATGATTTACGTCTTGCAAAAAAAAAAAAAAAAATTAATTAATTAAATTTTGAGTGGGGTGTCAAATGAAAAGTATTAAAGAGTAGATTAAAAAAAAATCAAATTTTGTCTTCTTCATTCAACAACATCTTTCCAGTATATCGAAGTTGTATAATCATTTCTTAATTATATCCCTTAGTCTATCAATTACCGCATGATATTTGAATACGGATCGAATCCCGATTTGGGATTTAACAAACTAGGTGTTTCCACGAGTAGTATCAAATAGGTACTATAAACTTGTAACTACGATTACAATACACCGATCTACCGATGAAAAAACAACTATTTTTGGTTTTCAGTGAAAGTTATAAATAATTTTGTAACCATAAATTTTTATTAATAGGTTTGCTACGTTTTGTTTGTACGTTAAAAATACAAAAGTGAAAATGTCAAATAAAGGTTATGTTTTGTTGTCGAGTGTAGTGTTGTTTTGTTTCTACTGAAGCAGGCCGGTCTTGCCGAGTGTGGCACTTAGAAATAGATATCAGGCATAGACCCCTTTAGTCTTCTTTAGTTTTATCTGAAATTTATTTATTTTGAATGTGAAATGTTATTTTAACAATAATAATAATAGTGATTATACTTGTTTGAGGTCACCTGTGCTGGACGACTTGTCACCTGAGGAGAGGGACGCGAGGACGGTGTTTGTCATGCAGCTGTCTCAGAGGATCCGGGCACGTGACTTAGAGGAGTTCTTCTCCTCCGTCGGAAAGGTTTGTTTCATTTCTCTGTTTAGTGTGACCCTAATCGATGCTTTAACTAACGTAGAAACGTTTGGTAACAAGACGAGTTTATTATCGAGGTATTGTTATCGTGGCTCTTGTTTACTTGGGTACATACCTCCAATTTATTGGCTTAGCTGCTAATCAAAGTATATTTATTATACGATTATTGACGCTGACTTATAATGTCAATCAGTCACTGTGTATCTCATCCTTATATATATGTTTAGTTTTGTATTAATATTAAATTAACTTGAGCTTTGTATATCGTATAAAAATACATTGAAGTGTTCAGATAGTAATCCACGGCGTAATCATTGAATAGTTAATTAACTAAGAAGTTAATACAATTTACCTCAAAAATGAGGTGAATTTGTTTTTATCCATCCAGGTAGACTTATATTGGCACTCAGATGGATTAATAAGGGTTTAGCATAAAAAAAGTGTTTTTAAATTTCCTACTCCAAAGTAAATCCCTGATCCCAAAATACATTGGACCTAATGTCCCTTTGTCTAACTTAATGGTCGGACTAATGAATTTTTTAACTTTTTGTTACATACATGCAATTTTCCTTCGTCTCAAAATACATTGGACTTTATGTCACTTTGTCTTATTTGATTGTTAGGCTAACAGATATTGTCATATAAAATTACAGTAGTGTGATATTCCTTTTCCCAATGTAAATGGTATAAAATTTTAAATTTTCTTTATTGCTCCAATTTCTGAAATATATCTACATAAATACTTATATAAAAAAAATGTCGTAATTTTTTACTTACGCTGAAATCATTAAAACATCTCCCACTTTGTTATATCAGTAATACGACTTGTTTCATATTAATGCCTCAACTCTAAGTTTATCCATGTCTTTCTCTTTGAAATAGCACTTTTTTCCAACTTTCCAGATTTGATTTTATTCAAGAATGAATTATTTCTTATGTTGGGTGCACGACAGGGATACTGTGGCGTGCAGTACCAAAGTGACTAAATATCGCTGTATGTAATGCTGCTTGAAAATACGCTAAGAAAAGGAGGAATGATAGGATAGGTGTAGTAGGTAGTAGGGTTCGTAAATTAAGTAAAATTAGATAATAATAATAAATCCTATTTAATAAGCTGACATAATAATAAATAATGATAATAAGCAATGAATAATATAAAATGTAAATGCAGAAATAACAATAATCAGTAATCAGAGATAGATAACCTAAGCAGGGGACTAGATAGATAGAAATAAACTAGAAGGAATACAAAATAGGTGTTAGACTAAACTACTGCTTAAAACTATTGTTAGTAACGGTGAAAGGTGATGGTGAAGGTGTTGTAAGAAAATGAGTATGTGAAATAATGAAGAAGCATACCTGTTGCACTGCACAGCATGCTTTGTGCAATATGTACTAAGCTTGAGAATATATAATATGTAAGTCGAATTGTGTTCCAGTTCGACCAGGATGTTAATGGTCTTAAAACTGGTAACAACACTAGATAAGTTAAATTCACTCAACGTATTTATAAAGGAAAACTTCACAAGGGGTCAAAAACAGGTGTTATCATGACAGCTTCGTAGTGCACTCTCTCTGCGATGTCGATAGATCGATAGTAATATCGATAGTTGTTGCTATCGATCTGCTATTCCAGTGGTGGTAAGCTACTGGATGGGTTTGATGATATTCTATCGACTGTAGAAACATCAGGTGGCTTGTATGGGTGCATCCAGCGCTGAGTTTAGGAAGGTGTGAAAGAATGAGGGTTATCAGATGGAAAGGTTATGCTGAATAGATTCAGATTGTAAACAAGTTCTAGACGCAACAGTTGGTTCTTCGTAAATAACTTGAGTTTACTTGTTACTCCTGAATCTATAATGTTAAAGCTGGTTATAGAAGAAATGAGAATAGAGTGTGAGAAGTGTAGAAGAAGAAATTAAGCAGAAGAATCGGCGATATATGTGTTTAAACTAGATGTGATTCTATACAAGTGTAAATAAATGTTTAAGTGCTTAAGGTAAGATTGCATGCTAAAATAGAATAAATGAGATTATATATATGATAAAATATAAGAGAATAGTTAATAAGAATAGAGATAGCTAAATGCATGATAGTAAATAAGAATAAGGATAGGTATTATTCAGGAAAGAGAATCCGTGCCCCGACATCTTACTTGTCATTACTCATTATTCTTTGACTTGTCATTGTCATTTTTGTCAATAAAAATACTTGCCCTAGGTATGTACCCAACTAAACTCCTGCCCCTATATCGTCTTAGTAGTAGTACATACCTTTGGTATGTACCCAAGTAACTAAACTATCTAAGTAACTAAACTAAAGGTATGTACCAGCTAAACTTCTACCTCTATTACGCCTTATTTACTTGGGTACATCCTTTTTTCTTTTATGTTCTTCCCCCTTCTTAACCCCATACAAAAGCCCCTGTGCTTTTCAACATCCCGATTAAGTTTGTCTATTAATTTATTTAATTTTATTTCCAATATATAAATGGTATGTACCTTGGTATACCCTTTCTCTATGGCACCTTATTTACTTCGGTACATACTTATTGGTACCCAAGTAAATAAGTACCGTTATCCTTATACTTGATAATGTGGAACTTGATAATATCCCTGCCTGTTGTAACCACGCTCTGCTACCTCGTCTCCAACTCTCTCTTGCTTTCCAGAGACGACTATACTACTTCTTCTTTTATAATGTTATAAAAAATATTTATTAATCTTATAATTAATAAGATTAATAAATATTTTAACTGCTTGTTTGCCTTCTACATCAAGACTACTTTTATTGTGACGTATTTTACAAAAATTAACAAAACAAAAACAAATATATAATAACACGACAAATAACACCTACTATCTGTCTTGTTTTCCTTACTACTGACCTTAGTAAGTCACTGGAAACTTGCAAACTGTTGGTCTTCCTCGACAGCGGCAGGTTGTTGTGGTTATTCATTTATATTTTTAAATCTTTTTTTTTCAGGTCGGGATGTTGTTTTGAGAGTTTTTATCAGGGGAGAAATGGCTCTAAGTAGAGGGGGACCGAAACTAATAAACGGATAAGCACTACACATTTGAATCTGGTCGGATGTTTTTTAAAGGCACGAGAATGTTTGTTGGGTTTGAAGCTGCGGAGGCTTGTGTGACATGTTAAAGCATCCTGATGTTTGTTTCAGGTTCGAGATGTGAGGCTCATTACTTGTAACAAGACCAGGAGGTTCAAAGGCATCGCTTATATCGAGTTCAAGGATCCAGAATCAGTTCCGTTGGTAAGTGACAGCGTAGTGTAAATAACTTGCCTGAATATAGTCGGTGTGTGTGAATCGATATAAATATATAATATCCTAATATTAGTTTTAGTAAACGGCCTAGTAAACGTGAATAGATGTTTACTAGGCCGGCACATTGCATTCCAGTAGATGTTTAATACAGGGATCCTATTATTATATGATGATACAGGTAATATCTTGCACTATTTATTTAGGAAAGATGCGACGCCTATTCTCTTGGTCCCTAGTAATTGTATTTGTTTATTTCAGGCGATGGGGTTGACCGGACAGAAGCTGTTGGGCATTCCTATTATCGTTCAGCAGACTCAGGCGGAGAAGAACCGGACGGGCAGCTCGATGCCCAATATAATTCCTCGAGGGATGCCCGGCCCTATGAAACTGTACGTGGGCTCTCTTCACTTCAGCATCACGGAAGACATGCTCAGGGGCATCTTTGAACCTTTCGGCAAAATAGATCAGATCCAGCTCATGACAGATCCCGAGACAAACAGGTCGAGAGGATACGGCTTCATCACAGTGAGTTTTCTATTTACTTAACGGTGACGTTGAACGGTATTAATATTGGATACCATGTGTAATGTAAGTCTTCGTGTCATAATGACTTACAGTTTGCACGTTATGAGTTGTCTCTTTTGACAGCATGGGAAAATACAAAAATTAGGGTGGGGGCCGATGAGAGGTCGGGATTTTCAATTCTAGAAGGTCGGGCCAACTAGGCAAACATAAATGTCCCTGGTTCCACCCCTCTTATAGGCCTAGTGGCTTTGTTTTTCCTTAGGTCGGCCGATCTGAGAGTCAAAAGTCACAATTGGTAACCTGTTTACTGTAGTTTTAACAGTGGTGCTTATAAATATCGGATGTGGGTAATATATCCTATTGTAAGTGATATTTCTTTCTAGTCATTTGCCCAAAGTTAATTTAGATTTATTATGATGTTGTAGTTCCACCACTGTGAGGATGCAAAGCGAGCTCTAGAGTTGCTGAACGGGTTCGAGCTGGCCGGGAGGAAGATGCGAGTAGGAACCGTAACGGACCGCATGGAAATACCCAACTCTGTCGCTCCTCCCATAGACACAGACGATTTAGACAGGTCGGGCATCGACCTCGGAGCTACCGGGCGGCTGCAACTGATGTTCAGGTTAGCAGAGGGTACCGGGATGCAGATCCCTGCCGCAGCAGCGTCTGCACTGAACTTGGCTGCTCAGGCCACTGTACAAGCGAGCTCCACTCCTCCTATAGCCACCCAGTGCTTCATGCTTTCCAATATGTTCGATCCCGCTAGGTAAGAGTCCCGTCTTTCCTCCCTTATGTTTTACAATATCGGATTTATAGTATCAATAGATTCGTCTCTTACCGGTTCTCGAGACTTGAATCCTATTTTTTTTATGGTTGCAGTGAAACTAATTCTAACTGGGAGTTGGAGATAAGGGACGACGTGATAGAAGAATGTAACAAGCACGGGGGAGTACTTCACGTTTACGTGGACAAAGCATCTGCCGGCAACGTGTATGTGAAGTGCCCGACTATATCGACCGCAGTAGCAGCAGTGAACTCTCTGCACGGACGATGGTTTGCAGGTACTCTATTACTATATTAAGGCACGTAGTGTACTTTTATTTTCTTGTTAAATTATATGGAGCCTCGATTATAATGTTACGTTGTAAAATGTCCGCAGGTCGAGTGATAACGGCGGCCTACGTACCGGTAGTGAATTACCACAGTCTGTTCCCCGACGCCATAACCAATAACAGCCCTCTCATCACATACAGGACTTCACGCTGAGTTTAGAGTGAAGCACACGCCATTTGTACATTTTTATATAATTGTTATTTTAGTTACGATGTAAATACTTTTTCTTTGTTTGCCTAGAACAAAGTTATTAGAGAAGCATACTATATACGATGCAAATTATTTGTATTTTGTAGTAGGGACCTTCTTTTTAGATAATCGATAAGTTTTAATTTGTTTTTTTTATTGAAATGGAAATCCAACAAGTGGATTGTTTACACACGATAATTATAATAATTGTACATTATTAAAGAAAGGATTCAGTTTGTACATACGAGATAGTTTTAAATTAAATTCTCTCTAAAGAGTATTGTTTACCTGATGTTATCATTTAATAAAATACACATTTATAATAATCTGTGTCAATATTATTTATAATATGCATTATAATGAATTGTTGTAACGGTGACGGAAGAGAGGGACCGTTACCTGACTTGAGAAGAAATGACAAGAATCGAAAAGATTCAAATAACATATTTCAAGAATATATCCAGCATAATATAAGATAAATTCTAATATAAGATCTTATATAAGTTCTATAATATAAGATAAGTTCTAATATAAGATCTTATATAAGTTCTATAATATAAGATAAGTTCTAATATAAGATCTTATATAAGTTCTATAATATAAGATAAGTTCTAGTTGATGAGCTGGAGAATGACCCGATGAGGGGTCCAAATATTGTAACAGTGACTTTCTAATTCCTTACCGGACCCTACTACTCTGTAACTATTATTTATATCCTATCGACTGAAGTGACTACAATATAAATAATAAATAAATAAACTTTATTGCTTTAAATTCAAAAAAAAAAAAAATTAGCAAGGAGTGTGTTGGCTGAAAATACATAATGTTAGTTGAAATACATCTTAAGATACATCATTTTAATCACAAACCGTATTAGTCTACACTTTGGATTTTACTGGAAAGTAAAAACAAACAAAAAATTAAAAAATAGATAAATAAACAATATATAAGTGAATGAAAATTATATTATGTTCTTATATTAAAAAAAAAAAATCTTATATTAAACATAAAAAAAATTAAAGTAAAAGTGATGAATTATGATTATCGGTAGATTGAGACCCTACACAGTCAGTGCATCTCAATTCATCTTATATGATTAATTCAATAAAAAGAGTCTAATTTTGACTGAACTAAGAGAGAGTGTAATTATAAAGGTTTGATAGTTTTTTCTGAGAGTCTATGATAAGGATACTTTCTATGTGGTAAGACTTAGAGTAAAGTAAATATTGTGACAAAAATTTGTCTCTTACATGTAGATAGGCTTCAAAATATGAATCCTACTAAACACACAATGATTTTAAGTTGCTTATTCGTCGAGGTACAGTCATAGATGTTATATCAGTTGATTGTACATACTCTGTGGAATTTTTACAAATTATTTCATAATTTTTGTATGGTTAGTTATTTTTTAATTAATTTTTTAA
>KZ653424.1:7461-49754 GCA_001010745.2 Gerris buenoi
AATTGGGCGTGGTCAGTACTTGGATGGGTGACCGTTTTGAACTAACTGATTTTTTATTATCATTCCTTTGTTATTAATTGGGACGAAAAGAAAGTGCATTATGATTTACATACTTAAGATGGCTACACTTAGATTATTCTTTTACTTAACTCAATTGGACTGACCTAAAAATAAATTATATATAATATATTTATTACACGTCAATCATATATCATAAAAAAATAAGTTGATCTAGTTTTTAAAAGCAAGTAATTAGTTACTTTTGTAGCAACTACCTTAAATTTAGCAATAATAGTTTTCAAAATGATTCAAAAAATATTACTTTATAGATTTTGTTAACTATGTTACAAATATTTTTTTTTTTTTTTATTGTGAATGAAGCTCTGGAGTGTCGTAAGGTGATAAGACTTTGAAAGATGTAGAGATAATGCTGAAATCAAATGAGATGTACAAATAATATATAAATAGATTTGGAAGCGAATCGTAATGCATTTTTAAGTGAATTGTACTTTATGCTGTGCTGATGTTTTCTAGGTATTTTTATTTTATTTTTAGTATTTTTTTATTTTTTTTTTTTTTTTTTCGGTTGTTTCATTAATTTTATTTCTAAGATCCGAATGAAGTGAATGGAGTTTTTTTGAGGATTATAACTATTGTGAAAGATAATAATAATGATAAACTACCTACACTATTTTATTCTCAAGGTAGAGTTTTTTACAAACTTTTAGAAGGAAGAAATTTCGGGAGAAAACAAATATTTTCCGACAAGTAAAATATTGTCTAATAGCTCGAATCATCCAAAAAGTTATTAGAATAGCGTGATCACATGTGAACTAGCACGTATTAAATACAATAAGAACCGTATTAAAAACATTCAAGGAAACCTAACCGTTGGAGAACCTTCCAGTTGACATGTACGACGATTGAAATAACTGCGCATGTCATACAATCCATTACTTGAGGTTTGTTCCAACCCCCCCCCCCCNACACACCTACGTTTTCTTACTATCTCGGGGAAGAACAGAGACACACCTCGTTTTCTTGCTATCTCGGGGAAGAACAGAGACACACCTACGTTTTCTTGCTATCTTGGGGAAAAAACAGAGACACGCCTACGTTTTCTTTATAGATCTCTTTAAACGGCAATCCATTTAACCATTCTAGTTGCCTTTTTCCTTGATTTCTTTGACTAACATACGTTGCATTGATGTTTCAGTGCGTGACACCAGATGCTGCTGGATTAGAGGCCGGAGGTAGCAGTCAGTCATCTTCAGACTACGACAGAACTCATCTCCTCCAGAAGACACCGCCTCAGAACCCGACCTTCGAGGAAACCATCCATAGGGTACGAACATGTTAAAACAATTATTTTTCTTGATCAAATAAGGAAATGTTTAATTAAAAGGATCGAAGTTTAGCGATAATTGAATGATCTAAAATCACAGGAAGTTCTTTTTTTGTATTTTTCCGTAATTCTGCTCTACTATTAAAAAATAAAAATTAATTATTCTAACGAAAATAATATATGAATTTAACAGAGAATGCTCATTTTTTTTTCTTTACTGACTATAGTACGAATAATAAATGTAATATTGAGTGAAATTCCGAATACTAATATTAATATGGGAAGTGATTTGATAATTAACTTTATTTACTCGGTAAAAAACTTTCTTTCTGACTTTGATTACAACTGAACATTCTTTTGTTTTTGAGTCATACCAAAACTTCCTTACGAAACGTATTTTATATTTATTAATAATTAAATTGCTTTATTTTATTACCTAAGTGAAAATAGACTAATTATGCACTGCATTCTATTTTTGGATTTAAAAAAATAAATTAAATTGGTGAAAGTATAAACAGTCAATGCACAATATGGACTATAACCTTTTATTTCATACGAGAGTAAAATTATTTAATAAGATGGTCTCAAAATTGTTTGTTATCATCATTGACCACGACATAATAAAGCTGAATTAATTTAAACACATTTGAAATGTGGAAATAAGCACATAAACCCTTAAAGAGGGTAGTGGTCTAGGATATTTTTAAATTTGAGATACACTCGTAGGGGAAAATATGCATACTTAGTGATGAATATACATACTTAGAGGTAAAGATAAGGGAGTTTTTGTGATCAGAAACAAACTCTTCCCATCTTTTTAATAAATTTCGATCGAATTTGGATGCAAGCAATTGCACTAAAATAAAACTTGACTCATCTACATTTTCACCTAGAGCTTCTAAAGCTCTAACATTTTTGAAAAATTCACAGTGTAAATTCTTAAGCGAGGACAATGAGTCACTCTTGGAAGATGGAAGTTGGAACAAGGAATTTACATGAGAGTTTGATATTAACCGTTTATTCTCATATCTCTGGACTACTAAGTCCCAAGCTATTTTATAATTATTGTCAGTTGTCGCTAAATTGCTAATTAAATCAGAAGCTTGTTCCTTTAAGCAGGACTTTAAATAATGTAATTTTTTTACATTAGGAATCGGTTGGTTATGAATTAAACTAAGAAAATTGTCCTTGAAAGTATTCCATTTTTTAAAATCACCATTAAAAGAAGGCAAGGAAATTTGAGGCAAACGGATATCTAAATTATGTTTACAAGCTGAGTTATTATTGGACAATGGAATTGATTCAGTGGAGCTTTTAGGAGAATTAGATCTACTTNTTTTTTAAACAAGTTCTTTATTGGCATAAGTTACAAAAAAAATGTTGTGTATACCGGAGCCATAATGTTTGAGGGAGGATAGTTTGTGCCTTTCATAATTTTTTTTGATGTTTTGTAAAGGATTGGAGCTTTTGAAATACTTTTGTGGAAGGGGAATATTGGATAATTTTTTTAACCATTTAAAAATAAAAATGTAATTTAACTATTACTTATTTACTTTTTTATTTAACCTAATAAAAAAAAAATTATCACATTAATAAAACAACTAGATAAATATACCTTTCTTTTCTTGATTGTTTTATTGTGCGGGCGATAATTGCAGTATCGCAATTTTTAAGTGGAGTATGTTTAATTAGTCCTACGATAATTTACTGACTTTTGACATTTCAATTCCATATTGTCACTTAGCAATATTTATAAAAACTACAATCAATTTAATATTCAATTTTTTACCACTTTTTTTTACTTATCAGACAATTAACTATGCTTTGTACATTTTTATTACAACAGTCTAATCTAAAGCGGAAACTAATAAAGGCATAAAAAAACAAGATATTGACGTGCAGTTTTAACGTGAAATTGCACATTTAATAAAAATAGTCTGCCTATCTATATGGCACATAGCTTCTCATCATGTCCTAGATGGTCGCATGATAATTAAAAGTGGGAATCTTTGGACATGTTTCGTACCCAATTGGGGGTCACAGTTCTTAATTGGCCATAACAGTTAAACTGAAGGTTTAAATGGGCTTCTGGGGGTAAGCAATGGGCTTCTGTTGACAAACTATTCAAAATCAAATAAATACGTATAAAGATGTATAAGTATTCTGCACATGCAGTAAAGAAAGCAATAGGTGCAGAAGGTTGCTGAAATTAAAATTGGAATAGTGGTTAGCAAAAATGTTAGAACTAAAGACCGACTGACAGACACGAAACTAAAAAAAAAATGTTCCTTTAAATCTAAGTAAATGAGTAGTAAACAAATACATTTTTAGTAAAAACAAGCTTTTATTTGTATTCTTCTCGGCAAACCCTTTCATTTGATACCCATATCATGGGTGTGCTAAAAAAATAACTAATCCGCCATCTTGGGCAGTATGCTGGTTGCAATATATTATTCTTGAATAATAAATATTTATTTGACAGAATATTTGAAAAAAAAATAAAAGGCCTTAAATAGGTTAAATCACATTTCAATTTTACTCGTGAATCACCAGATATTGTTTTTGTATGACATTTATTGGTTATTATTAGTGCGTTAATTTACATGAATGATTTAGTGTTTCTCTCTTCTTTATACTACTTGAACCAAACCAGTTATTAGCCGTGGCTAGTTTGCAGTTGGAAAACGATTATTACAGAAGTTTAAGAGTATATACTGCGACATACAGCAAACTATTATAGAGAGTTGAGTGGAAATCAATGTGTTGTTTATGTCTAGTATCTTCTAGTTTGATAATCTACTGGAGAACTATAAATTTTGTGGAGGGATGTTCTCTAAAGCTTTATAGATGCTGGAGGGTATGAGAAGTGATTCCAGATTATTGTAGATTTATCTAAACTTGTCCTGGTAGCTACATTTCCCTACACTAGACTAGCATTATAACAATGAAAGCTTTACTCTGATAACGCGATACTTTGAATTTAATAGTTAAGTTTAGTATGTAAGTAAGCCAAATTTAATTGAAACAGAACCGGTGAGTTTAGGGTTTAGGTTTACGGATGTGATGCACAGTTGAGACAAGCTTTTATTCAAAAATTGTTAATCAATCTCAAAATCAAATTTCCATGCCATTAAAATGGGATATTGTACGTACACAGTGACAATTGTCGTGATGCACCACTGTAAGCACTAGCTTATTTTGTGTTTTATGGGAAATCGGATGGTTGATGAGGGTGTGGCAATTTGCTAAAACGATTAATGAAACGATTTTGTAAATTAAATCTCGATTATTACAGTAAAATGTTCAATACACAATGTAGAGCGTTTAGATCCAACTGGTGTGGTGGGCCATACACCCAGCGGCGGATTTGGGTGTCATCTAGGGGGGGGGNTAATTAATTATTAATTTTATCATCAAATTTTAATTTAAAATTAATATAAAATTTATTTTCTATTACCAGATGTCCGATTAAAATAACGTTTCAAGATTGTTCTGAAGAGACAGCTGATTTCGTCATCATAACCTTCTCTCTGGGAGTTCTGAAGCACGATGAGCTACTATTCGAACCTGCACTTCCAGAGAACAAGCTAGAAGCTATCAAGCACACGGGATACGACGTGGTGAACAAGATTTTCCTGGACTACGCGGAACCTTTTTGGCTGAGAGGTGACGGAAGAGTGTTTCTGTCCAGAAGTATGAACCACGAGGCTAAGGACTGGGAATCATCTATATTCGAGGTAACCAAAATTATGATTGCTCATTACTACTTGTAAGAGTAGCCAGCCAAACATTTGCTGTTGTGACCTTGAACTTAAAACGTTTTGAAATCACCGTTTCCGTGGGTGTTTTGAATACCAAAACCGATTTTCTTATGAAAAATCACGGAAACGCAGTAAATGCTTGGGTAGATAGGAAGATAACTTACATTCGTGCCATTCCAAAACATGATTAAATACATTTTGTCTAAATGCACGAAAAAAGAGTTTAATGTAGGCGCATTACTAAGGAAAATGGAGATTATCTACGTAGATGTTAATGGTAAAGGCAATACTAAAGTTTATTATAATCTTTAAGTCTTCTAACGATCAGATATAATTATGTGGGAAGTTGCTCCGAATAAATTTATCTTTGAGGGAAATTTTAAGAAGTAGAAAATAAAGCCCTTTGATCTGGTGGAGTCTGTTTATGATCAAAGCCCGAGACAGATGTTTGTTGAAGCCCAAGCGGAACTCTTTCAAAACAAAGTCCCTTTCCTTGGCTTAGCGGACAACCTTCAGATTAAAGCCTTCAGATCTTTGTCCTTTACAGATGGTTCTTTAATTTAGAAGTTAATGAAGCAGTTCTCGTTTCCTCTAAATACCCATCCCTAAGGTTTAAATAAACTTGGAAAATGTTCAAATAAACTCAGTGCCTTATAGCAGAACGATTAGAGACGAATTTACTGTTGCACCCAGGTTAGACCAGCTATCTGGGCACTGTTTACTAAAGCTGTAGGTTTGTTCCAACCCCGCTATTAGTATCGTCCTGTGGATCGTTTAGGACAGGTTTTATTCGCAAAAATTTATTCGTTAAAATTCAAGTGCAAAATGATGGAGTTTTAAGGATTTTTTTAGGGCAAGAGTGTTCTTAGTTGAAAAGATGTTTGGTGGGCACGAAGTTTAAAGCTTTAAACTTTTAAATAATTTTAGAATTTTGAAGGGCCCATAGTTACGCCACTGATCTCAATATTCTTCTTGTCTTTTTGGTTGTAAAAAAATCAGGGCAGCCCCCCTTGCAGCCCCCGTTGGTGGCTCTGATTATAATAATCCGTTTAAAATTATAGCTAAAACAAACTTTTTTCATTGTCAAAAAGTCGCAATATTAAATTTTTGGGGCACTTCTTTAAATTTTTGTTAGACAAACACATAACACACTAATGAACTTCCACTACTTTTATCTATATACATATCTGTTATGATGCGTGCACAGATGTCAAGTCACAGAACAGCACACTGTTCACCGTTCTCTTTACAGATTGAATCTTACTAGCTTTGTGCGCACCTCTTCCCCCTTATCACCCGATTACTTCACCTTTACCAACGATTATCACTCAAACTATAACCCTACTCTATCCGTGTCACGGTAGGCCTACCGTTTGTCCCACAGTCTCAATTAGCTCCGCTTGATCAACTATCTTCAACAGTTTATAACAGAAGCAAAAAGATATTTTTGAAAAAAAAAAAAAAATGCAATTTTCCCCCTCCACTGCCCCATTAAATAGTTCTATCAGCCTATTATCAAGCCTACACATTTCACTGGTTGATTCACCAAATATTATTTAATCCATTTTAGCGAAGATAATTAGGATTTATTACAATCTATCTTAATATTTGAGAGCATTTTACAGCAGAATATGAAGCCAATAAATTATTCATGTTAGCTTAAGGAAAACTTTAAAACTAATTAAGACATTTGATTGTTAGGTGCGTGAGATATTAAGACATTTGATTGTTGTTAGGTGCGTGAGATATTAAGACATATGATTGTTTCTAGGTGCGTGAGATATTAAGACATTTGATTGTAGTTAGGTGCGTGAGATATTAAGACATTTGATTGTTAGGTGCGTGAGATATTAAGACATTTGATTGTTAGGTGCGTGAGATATTAAGACATTTGATTGTTAGGTGCGTGAGATATTAAGACATTTGATNATATTTGCTTTTTTATATTTTGCGTTCCTTATTGGTTTATTACTGATAAAAAACATTGTGACCCCCCAGGGGATCGAACCCGGGACTTTTAGATTGAAGACAAGAAATCATAATTTACATAATGGGTGATGCGGCGCATCAGGAATTGGATGTAAAACACAAAATTATTAGATTTAGGAAACACATAAAAACACTTTTTTTTATTGAGGTTTGGATAAATAACATCGAGTCGGGAGAAAAACATTGTGACTGGAAGACTTTCAGACTAAGACTGAAGGGTGGCTCGCGGAAGGGAGGAGAAGGAGTGGGGACTGTAAGCCACCCCTTCCACCAAACCAAACCAACACCCCAACATAACCGCCTCCCGTGAAAAGATCCCACGAAAAACTTAAGTGGTATCTTTTCACTGTCACATTATTTTAGGACACTTAGATACTAGGTACAATTATTCAATTTAAGGCTTACAATCAAAATTGAAAAATCAAAAAATAAGAGAAACAATACAAAAAAAATGCAAAAACAAAAAAAATTGTGAATTACAAACTGATATCTTTAGGAAGAGGGCAAATATTGCGAACACTTCTGGTGGTTTCACCAGATTTAGTTTTAAGAGTTACAACTCTAGGAACTCCATCACTGCCCTTGTGAATGGAGGTTATTCTAGCTAATGGCCAGTGAAGAGGCGCAAGATTGTCATCTTTAAGAATGACAAGCATACCCTCCTCAACATGGTCATAAGGTTGACGCCACTTAGTTTTTGATTGAAGATGGCCAAGATATTCTCGTTGCCACCGAGACCAGAAATCATTCTGAGCCTTTTGAACACAGTGCCATCGATTATGTAAAGACATTGATTTTTCTGACACACAAATTTCATCTGGAATAGTGGTAAGTTGACTACCCACTAAAAAGTGGGAAGGACTCAGAGCTAACAAATCATTTGGATCGTTTGACAGTGGAGTTAACGGTCTTGAATTCAACTGTGCCTCAATCTGGGCAAGTATGGTACACAATTCCTCAAAATTAAAATGAATTAGCCCCATAACACGCCGTAAATGGTGTTTGGAACTTTTAACTGCCGCCTCCCAAAGACCACCAAAGGCTGGAGATTTGGCAGGTATGAAATTCCATTCTAAACCTGCATCATTAAAGGAGGATATTAATGTTGACTGACATTCCTTGGAATTAATGAATTTATACATATCATTAAGGTGATTTTTGGCTCCAACAAAATTTTTTCCATTATCGCAATAAATATGCCTTATCATACCACGCCTAGCAATAAACCGTCTAACGGCTGCTAGAAATGCTGTAGTCGTAAGGTCACTTACTGGTTCTAAATGAACCGCTTTAGTGGAAAAGCAAACAAAGACGCATATGTATGCCTTTATTAGGGTTGGTTTGCGACTCATAGATTGTCTAATTAAAATTGGGCCTGCAAAATCTAAGCCGGTATTAGTAAAAGGTCTACTAACATTAACCCTATCTTCAGGTAAGTTACCCATAATACATTTAGCAGGAATAGGATTAGCTTTAAAACATGTGGTACATTGTCTAACAATCTTTTTACAGGTATTCATACCATTTAAAGGCCAATAAACTTGGCGTACGGAGTAAAGAAGACTTTGGGGACCACTATGAAGTGTCTTTTTATGATAATAATTAAGAATCATAAGGGTTACTGGATGGGAGGATGTCAGAAGGATTTGATGTTTTTGATTTGAGGAAATAGATGAGTGCTTCAGCCTTCCTCCAACCCGGAGGAGACCATTAGGATCAAGGAATGGTGAAAGAGAAAGTAAATGACATGAACTTGGAAGAGGTTTATTTTTACTAATAAGGTTAATTTCATTAGGAAACATTTCGAATTGAGTAAGTAATAATATTTTAAGTTGGGCTTGCTGTATTTCGTTAGGAGTCAACTCTACAGGAAATTTTTCAAAATTCTTATCTACGTGGCTTTTTAAGCATTTAATAAAACGGAAAACATAGGCGACAACATGAGTAAGTTTGATCCAAGAAGAGAACTTATTAAGATTTAACAATTCAAAGGAAGAACCAACTTCTACATGAACAAGCAATTCTTTTTCTTCAGGAGGTGAACAATCTGGAGACAAAATTGGATTTGGGTAATCTGAAATTGACGATAGGAATGAGGGACCATGCCACCACTTAGAAGAATTATCAAAATTTCCACGACTAAGATTATCAGCAGGGTTATCCTCCGATGAAACATGCAACCAAGTATAATTTTCTGTAAGTTCCTGAATTTTGGAAACCCTGTTGCTCACAAAAACCTTCCATTTACATGAATCAGAGGCTAACCAATGAAGCACTATCATAGCGTCAGTCCATAGATATATACTAGAGAGTTCTATATTGGTAAGAGATTGTGTAACTTTCTGGCAAAGTTCACTTAACAATAGTGCCCCACAAAGTTCCAATCTTGGAATTGATTGAACTTTTGTAGGTGCAACTCGACTTTTAGAACATAAGAGGTGAACGCAAGAAGTTTCTTCATTATATGATTTAAGGTAAAAACAAGCGCCATATCCTACCTCACTGGCATCACAAAAGCCGTGCAATTCAAACTTAATCGGATTTTTAATGGAACACACGTGTCTGGGAATAGATGGTTCGGAGAACCCATGAATCAGATCAGTAAAATTACTCCATTCTACTAACAGGGACTGAGGCAACTCTTCATCCCAATCAAGATGATTAAGCCATAGGGTACGAATGAACAGTTTTGCCTTCATCACTAGTGGACCCATTAATCCCAATGGATCAAAAATTCGACATANATTTTTTTTCCCCCCCCCCCCCTCTAATTCGCCACTGCATATACCCAGCCTGACAGTAGGACATTCAGACTTCATAAAAAGGAGGGGGCGAGACCGAGGACCGAGCCGCACTTCCGAAGAGCTAAAAGACACTTGTCTTAACACCTGTGACTTGTGTCTCGCGACACATGATTTTATTTCGAAACGATTTTTTTTAAGAATAATTGTAAAAAGGGTTTCTCTCAAATCGTTGCATCTGAAAAATGTTCAGTGTAAAAACATATCTCGTTAAATATTTTATTTAACTAAAATTAACTAGGTTTTTAACTCAATTTTCTAAGTCAATTTGGATATTGTAAAATTGTAGATCGTAAAATGACATACATCTGTCACGTAGTTTGTTCATTCATCTCTTTACGTACATCTGTTATGCAAGTTTTTACAATAACGTATATTGCTAAATATTACAATAGCACAAAGAAATAAAAATTTAATAAAGGTTATAAGAAACATTGAGATATCAAATCAAATATAACGAAGACTAACCTGTTAAATTTTTCGTATAGTTTTGTCTCATCTACCAATTACTTTAAATTTTAAAAAAAGCTTTTAATTCACTTCATATTTGTTTGGTAATACTTTAAATATTATTAAATCAACTTATAGTGAAATTGCAAATTTATCACATTTTTTAAAAAAATTATATTAACTATTGGCAATAATAAAAATGTAAGATTTTGAATCAGTTACGAACTTAAAAAATCAAGCAGCAATAAACGAACTCCGAAAAGCTACTGAAAATGTCTTCTCTGGTTAGTTGTCTGATAGTATGTCCCTCCTCCTTATCTCCATTAAATTATGATGAAATACATACTATGGCAGGGAACCAAAGAAAATTGTGTTGCTATAGAACGAAGTATACTTACACAATAGAAAATAAGTGGAGTAAACAAGTTTATTATGCTTGCGCAGTAAATGAGATTTTTTATATTTTTTTAATATCATTGTATTATTCAATATTAAGTGTTATAGTTGATATTAATTACTTTGTGGAAGCGCTCTTGATATTGCAAGTTTTTTTTATGTCGTAATTACGTCTGCGCTTTTAATAATTTTTTTTTATAATAAGTTGTATATACCAACATTCATGCTTCTTGAGTGTGGATTTTAACTAATTATAAAATATATGGAACACTCAAGATCGTAATATAATAGATTTATTTTGCCTTTTTTTTATTTCCGACATATAAAGACATTACTAATGTTACTTTTATAATATTTGAATTAGCAACATAATTCATTTTATAACTATGATAGAGAAATAAATAAATTATTTGTGATTTCATTCAAATTAATCGCGCAGTTAGAATTCTAAATGATTCAAAACTAAACGAAACTCTTAAAGGAATAAACTTTAATAAGTGAGTCGGCGTTTTATTTTTAAATAAGAACCGAGTGCAGCTGGAATTTTGACTTTTTTAAACGTCGAAAAAATTGAATGTGCCAACATAATAACCACCAATTTTCAATTATTGAAAAGAAAAAAGCTTGTTTTCCATAACTTAAATTAATAGATTATAAAACCGATACCGCATGTATAGATTATGAAACCTATAGAATAGACGGACACGAATAACGCATTTTCTAACATAGCGCTAACTATTGACATGACGCATTTAAATAAGTAAATCGTTCCTTAGAATAGTTAGACTCCCTCAACTAAATACTTTAGCACTGCTAAAAGGGACATCTTTATTTAAAGTTATTGATCACCAATATAAATAAAGGTACTTCAGTTTATCACTATTAATAGAATAAATATTGCAGTCTAATCATTTTTAATAGAATGAATGATACAGTTTGTCACTATTAGTTGAATAATGGTTACGACACATCACTTTTAATAGAATGCATATCGTAGTTCATCACTTTCAATATTTTAGAGGTTACAGAACATCACTTTTAATAGAACAAACGTTATACTTTATTATGAATAGAAAAAAAGTTGATTTACAAATTAATGATTACAAACAAAATGCATAACTTATTTAACGCCCTTTGTCAGTGGCCGTCGGGGTATACTTTGTTATGAAAGTTATGTGGACGATATGAATGTTGCAGTTTATCAGTCTCAATAAAATAATGGTTACAGCCCATCACTTTCAATATTATAAAGGTTATAGTCCATCACTTGATTTATTAAATAAATTATAAAACAAATAAAAAATGAATGTTAGTGTGGTATCCTAATTAAATCACTCTTTGTTCCTTTACTATATCACTCCCACAAATGCAGTGAATAAGATCTGCCTATCACTTATAAAGCTGATTGATTTTCTTTATGCAATAGTTTTCCTACTTTTACGTTAATCTTCTCAATAAATTGTAATCAAAACGATAATTTTGGGTGAGTTTTACTTATATTAAACCCATTGAAATGTAAAATTATTGTCCGCCAGTTCTTCACTTGATAATGATTGTGGCATCCAAATAAAATTACATTTTTCATTTGTAATACAATGAACATTATAAAAGTGGTAAATGTATTCCATTTAAATGTACGTTGTGTTCCTAACTTGATAATGATTTTAGTTTCCAAATAAATACCATCACATTTATTATTTGTATCACACTAAACTCGATAAATATTAGTAAAATCACATTGAATCACCTGGAAATGAAATCTAATAAGATAACTTAATTGTTACAGCCCATCATTTTCAATATTATAAAGGTTATAGTCCATTACTTGATGCATTAAATAACTCCAACTGTGTCAAACCTGAAAATGAATGTAGCATCCAAAAACCACATTCTACATTTTCATTGCACTGCACCCTAATACAATTTCATCAATTGAAGCCAATTTTTGCTGTCTATTATTACATTTGTGGTGGTGAGTTTTGCCTCAACCATTTGTCAAGATTCATATGTTACAGAAATTACAGTATGTTATTTAAAAAATTGAACCTTCGAGGTACTTGGAATCCACATTGGGTCTGGCGTGGCACAAACCAGCGCCACGCCAGAGCCACGGCACTACCACGCCAGTGCCATACGCCACTTGTGTGTGAATTGGTCCTTAGAGAGATAAGGATTTGGCTAACCCATAAACACTCATACATTGTGAACTGAGCAACCCGTGCAAAATGAAGTGTGTTGTAACTCTGTCACACATCGATACATTTTTCATTTAAAAATCCAGGTTTATAGAGTATGTACTTGAGGGAGTCCATTGTAATTTTGTACTGTTTGAATAGCCTGAAGTGCATGAGTGTCTAGTGGGTTAGCCATTTCCTTTCTCTCCTACTGAGGGCTCCACGTACTTTACCTCGACCGAAACATGTTATATACATATAAGAATCATGTTATATACAATAAATAAACATGTTATACTCAAGATATGTCACAAAAGTTACAATCGATTAAGCAATAGAATAAAATTTCTTAGATACAACACTTTTTATTTTTTAAGTTTACTTTTTTAAAGTTCTGTTTATCTCTTATATTCCTTTTATTTCTCTTATTCAGACCTGAGATGTTAAATTTATAATCTACTTTTGTTTATCTTCATATTATTTCATTTGTAAAATTTAAAAAAATAAAACTTAAATTTTCATTCCTAAGATTGTTTTATTAAAAAGTTCATTAATTGACATATCAATCAGAGTGTAACTGTTGTAGTGTTATTATTATTATTATTTTATTTTCTTTTTTTTCTTTTTTTGTTTATATTGAGTAATCAAATTATTGAGTCACAAATCACCCCAAATTAATTTCCACAAATTGTTTGTTTGTCTCTTATTTTCTTAATTATTATGCTATTTTTATAAGTCACCACTTTTTTTTTAGCGTTTTAAAAAAATCACCACTTATGTTATTTGCTGTTATAAGAGTCTAGTTGTACTCTGCTTGAAATTTACTTAGACTTAATCTATCTTAGTTGGCTGTGTAGATTGGTCTCTAGTAGTTCCGGGTTAAAAATGTTAGTCAAATATAGAAATTTAGTCTACTTTTATTTTGTACTAATAAAATATAAAAGCCAAGTTGGAATTTCTTTAAATACTCAAGAAATTTAGTCATTTAGTTTAGCCATTTCACAAGAAATTTAGACTATTTATTTTTTTTAATCAAAGGAAAAAAAATAGCTACATATTAACTTCTTACTTAGTTATTTAAAGCATTTTAACAAAACTTTAATATTTGTTTGTTTTTATACTTAAAAGTTGTTTTTATACTTTAGGGACTAAAAATATTACTAAAAATCCCTCATTTATTTGTCTTTTTACTTTTTACATCTTTCATAACTGTTAGAAAGTATAATTACTATCATAACTATTGCAATTATTTCATACTTTTACACGACTTCATTTTACTTCACATTTTTTAATCAATTTTCAACCCAATTTCCGATATCAATGAAAGTTATTCATATTTTTTTTAAAAAAAAGAAAGAAATAAAAGAAGAAAAAGAAAAGAAATTATCAATGTTTTCATATTTATAGATTTGACCTGCTCAAATAGCACCTACACAAATAGTCCATTGAGGCTCTATAGCCAGACTCTGAGCTGAGCATTTTTGCTTGTATACCACCTCCCCGGTCAGAGGCTGGTGCTTTTGACGCCAAGTTGACCCCATGGGCACCCTGGCCTTAAAATTTAATTAAAACCAAATTTTGTACCAAAATATATTTTTTATGTTTTTTTGTCAGCCATATATATTTTAAATGTGAGACTCAATAATAAGTGCGCCTTTAAATCCTTTATATTATATTAAATTTACTTTTGTTAGTGTATTCGTTGATGCCTGTCATTTGTCGAAAAAACCTTTTGAGGGCGTTTTAACCCTTTTCCAAATGTCCAATCGAGCTAACACTTGCCACATAGACTCTGTACTAATGAAAAGCATTCTTTCTAATTAATCAATTAATTAAAATAAATACTTATTATAAATTAATTATTATTAATGAATTTATTTAATTATTACCAATGTATAAATTTATAATGATTAATCAATTAATTAACAAATCAACTTTCTTGCCGATGACTCACACAACCAAAATGCATAAATACTAAGGATTTATTATAAAAACTTCGTTTTTATGTGCTAGTATTATTTAAAATTATTTTTGTTGTTATTACCCGATTATATTAAACAAATCTCTGTGGTTAGCTCTAGCAATTAACTTTTTTTTCATTCTTTTTTACCGATTCAATAATCTTAAAATTTGACACTTTTCCTGCAATTTATGGTGTAGTCCAGTCTGCAAAGCCTAAAAGAGGGTGGGTTTCAACCTTAATTTAATTTAATTTTGACCTTAATAGCCCTACAGAACACAGGGCATTTCTTGTAGTATCTAAAAAGACCTTTTATTCGATATTGTAGCTTAACAATAATCGAGTTAAAGCCATTTTAAATATTTACCAATTTTTTCCACTAACTTGGGTTCTGCATAGGCTTTATGAGAATTTATATCTTATTACTGCAAAAAACATGTTCCTGTCTGTCAGTGAAAATTTTTAATTTTAAACAAGTTTAACTTTGTGCGTAAGTTTTCCGATGAAAAAAGGGTTTGAAATCCGACCTTTCGCTTCCACCACTGGAAGTATATTTAGGAGTGTGGTGTATCCTGATTTTAACTTGAAACGTATCTTGTTAGGTAATATGGTCAGGATATCTGGTTAGGTATATGGTCAGGATATCTTGTTAGGTATATGGTCAGTATATCCTGTTCTTTTTCATGAACCACACCCCTAGAAAAACGTCGTATTTCAAACCTTTTGTGACGCGGATTTTCACCAGAAAATAACTTCATTCAATTTAATTAGTTTGACAGATAATTTTCTTTTTTTATTGAAATGTTTTTTAAATTAATTCTTTTTTACACGACTTTATTAAACTTAATTTACTCTCTTTTTGCCTTTTTAAAAGTCGTTTTCTATTAATAAGAGAACTAATAAACTTTATTACAATGCATTAAATAAATAAAAAAAAGAAAAAAAAGTTTATTTCGTTTTGATTATGATTTTCAATTAAAATTGGATAACTTAAAAAAATCTTTTTCCTAAGCGCAACTGACTGTAATTTTAATAACAATTAATTAAAATTTGGATAATTTAAAATCCTTTTTAAATAGAATAATGGAAAAAAATATTATCATAACCCTTTATATTAAAGATGTCCTCCTTTTTTAGTATTAAATTTTGAAAAAAGCTTTAAAAAGATACAATTTTTCAGCAGAACACTTCGTAATTGAAATTTCATTATAATTTCTTAACAATAAATGTTAACTTCATTTTAGGATCTAATGTGACAAAACAAAAAATATATCTTATGGGGAGGTAAACTCAAAGGACACTTAGATCCCCTTTCGTTTATCGGGCTTTGCTAATGATGCACAGCATCCCTCCATTGTGGAACTGTACACAATTTGTGCTGACGTATTTTTAAACAATAACAGTTGATGCCTAAAATAATTCCTAGCTAGAACTTAGGTACCCGTGTTCAATTCCAAGCGGTGAAACTAATTTTTGATGTTTCTTTCCTTTCCCCTTTTCCGCAATAATAATTAGTGAACGACAAATCGGACAAAAAAATAAATTTAACCTTTAAATCCACCTAAGCTCAAAACCTAAAAAACTACAAAACATAAAATAAAAGTGGTGTAATTATCATTACTAGTGCGGTATATTTGATTTGCCTACCCATTCATACCTACCAATCTACATACTGATATAACATATCAATCTAAATATTAATCTAACATATCAATTTACTTATCGATCTAACATATCAATCTACTTATTGATCTAACATATCAATCTAAATATTAATCTGACATATCAATCTACTTATTGATCTAACATATCAATCTACATACCCAAACTTAAAATGTACCTAATTTTTAACTTACATTGAATTAAAACATCTCATTTCATTTCACGTATTATTTCTCCCCACCCCCCCCCNTAGTGTTTAGTCAGTTTTTTGTATGTTATTAGTATTTAGTCTCTTCTTTGTTGAATTTTATTAGTGATTAGTCTCTTCATTGTTGAATGTTATTAGTGTTTAGAAAGCTCTTTGTTGTATATTATTAGTGTTTATTCAGTTCTTTGATGAAGTTTATTAGTGTTTATTTAGTTCTTTGTTGTAAACAAGGGCGGTCCTAGCACCAAGCTCTGGGAGGGGTAATCAACAAATTTGCTAAAGAAATAATAATAATAATAATAAAACAATAAAAACTAAACAATAAAATAACAAAAACTAATTGGAAATGGGATTTTTAAAATTGAAATAGGAATAAAAAATTGTTTGTTTTTGTTTTTCTTAATGTAATTCAATCAGCATTTTATTGGTATATTGTTAAGAATGGATTCCAGTTCATTTTGATACTTACTTTTTATTGATTTTTTTTATTTCATGTGGATATTAAAAGTTTCATATTTGTCTTTTTTGTATTCACAAACGTTAAACTTCTTCTATCGGCTTGTGCAAATTTAATGGACCATGAATTCTGCCCTCTTAAAAGAAACAGATTACAATAATAAGTAAATCAATGTTTCATGATCTATCTAAATAGTTTCACAATTTCAACCGCGAATAATAAGTGAATCTAAATTTTTCATGATCTAAACAACAGGTTTTAAAATTTCAATATTGAATAAGTAAAGCTATGTTTTATGATTTAAAAAAACTCTCTGAACTTTCTCATTTGCAAGTATGTACATAATTACTTCGTTCTGTGTTCTCTATTTGTTAGTACTTTATTCAAGTTTTCGATGCTTAATTTAATCATTGATGAACATTTTATCAAACTATAAATTTCAAATAATGCCTCACCGGCGAATTAAAACCAACCTCTTGCCCTTTTGTGAACAAATGAGATGGTTAGAATCGTATTTAAATTGAATATATTTTTAAAATTAAAATCGTCGAAACCGTTTTCGAGAAAGTTGTTTGGACGGAGTGTCCGTAAATTTATAGCTAAAATTAATTTTCTCAATTTTGCACCGGTGTACGATTTTTCTTGAACATTTATGCCAAATTTTCATTGAAATCGGTCCAGTAGCTTTACGTTTTAATCTGCTCACACAACATACTACAAACATTAAAAAGAAAAAACACTTTTTTGGACTCAAGGGATCTTAAAACGTTTAATAATTCCAAAATCGAAATTTCGCTCCTTTGTAATACTCCCTCTTTATATACGAGTATACTAAGTATGAGAAATTTACCCCCTAAAATAAATAAGAAAATCAGCGATGACCGCTGGCTCGGACAGCGGATTTAGCGTTCCGCTATTTATAAAACAGAAATTTCAACTGAGAATAATCGAAACTTTTTTTTGCGATCTAAAATAAACAGGTTACAAGGTTTCACAGTGAGCAATTTTAAAGTGGCAAACAGCTGTATCTATTATCTGAATGTACAAATGGTTATAACAATTATTAATATTCAATAAATTTTTCATCTCCATTTATGAATTTAAATTTTGATTGGTTACACTAAGCAATTATGAAACTTATATTACTCTATAACCACCTCATTTGTTATCAGGTTGACTTTTTTTTACTAGCCTTAGGTTTAGTTGATTTTAATTCAGTTATAAACTTTAAAAATATAATTAGTTTTATCTATAAACGTTTAATGCCTTATATCACATAACAACTGAAAAATTATTGATTTGGAACTGTCCAATATGTGTATATCTTAACAATGTACCAATTAAATTTAATTGTTGGCTTGTCTTTACAGTAAAAACAAATTGCTTGTGTCTTGCACTAAATACATAATTGCTTTAATTTGTAACTTGGCTTAAAAGTAAAAATTGCATGCTTATATTTATTATTATTTTACTAATCATAATTTTTATATTACCTTTTATTTTTAGTTGTTTATTTTTTATGTTATTAAATTATTTATATATTATGTATATAATATATAAAACATTTTTTTCTGTCTTTACGTACTTGGATTTTCTGCTTAATCATGAGCAAATGAGGGATTTTTAAGTTACTTTCACGTTTTTATTACCTAATATTTTATATATTAAGGAATTTTTTATATTAAAAATGTATAGCTTTTACCCCTTTTAAGGTGTTTTTTTCTGGTAATAAATTGAATATCTTAAGTCATTATTTCCCTAGATCCCCCCCCCCTCCTAAAAAAAGTCATTATACTAAGGTTAGGGAATATTTATTACTCCGGTATATTTAATAAAGTAAAATATTTTATCATTATATTTAAAGGACATCATATTGAAAGATAACCTGAATAATTTTAAAATTAAATTTTATTAATATTAAAAATATTGAGATTAACTATAAATTAATTTTTTATTGTTCAGTAATTTAATTACTCATTTTGATTATTCACCATTCGTTTTTGAGGGTGGGGAAGTTTTCATAATTTGCATTACGAGCTTTAATTTTAATCTTCTTTTTTAGCTAAAACTATCTTCTTTTAACTCAGAGTGTGTTATAAAGTTTTATTGGTTATCAATTATTGCCCTGAAGAAAAAAAAAGTAAAGTAAAACCAGTGAATATACAGATGTAGTAGGTCTAGTGGTTTCGACTACTTTGAACGGTTGTCCCCAGTGAATAGTAGTAAATCATTAGTGATTAACAGTTAATAGTGAATAGTGTATCATCAGTGATTACCTACCAGTTAATAGTATATCATTAAATGATTATCAATAAATAGTAAAACATTAGTGATTTTCAGTGAGTAATAAATCATTTGTGATTATCTGTGAATAGTATATCATTAATCATAAGTGATTACCAGTTACTAGTAAATCATTAGAGATAATCAGTGAACAGTATATCATTAGTGAATATCAGAGAATAGTAAATCATTAGTGATTATCAGTTAATAGTAAATAATTTGTGATTACCAGTGACTAGTAAATCATTAGTGATTACCTGCGAATAGTAAATCAGCCAGTGAATAGTAATTTTACATCTTGTCATTAACAGCTACAGATGCTCTGATCTAAACCTTGAAAATAGACATGCATTTCCATCTCATTACTCTGCCTCCCTTGAATCTAAAGCTCGCTGAACACAAATTAGATCTTGTAAACTTGGCAGATAAATCAACTGCCCTACCAGCAGACATCAACACAGGTTTTCTTGCTACTATGGCTTAGAGGCTTAGAGTTATCCTCAAGAGCAGTGGCTTTATGTATTTACGTTTTGATCAGCTGATAGCCTCAAAAACATTGCTGGTGCTGGAGTGCATTGCTGGAGTACATGGGTCCCCAGCTCCCAGTCACTGTGGAATATATAGAAACTAATTGGCCGATGGTCTGCCTCAAAAAGCATCTCACATGCCCCAATCCAAGATCATACTTAATCTAAATTTGTTAATAGAAAATGATGATGGATTTTGTGTATAAAAAATGCACAAAAAGTGCACAAAATCTCAAACACAACAGGACCTGGTCTATAAAAATAAGCTCAAAAACAAAAGCTATGAAAGCTTTACCACATCAAATGGAAAATTTCCATCGGATCTTCCACGGAAAAAAGGAGTCACTTAGGTTAAAAACTTTTTAATAAGAATCATCTAAACAAACTTGGAATAGTTGATAATCCCCTGTGTCCCTCTGTCACAACAGTAATGACGTTCGAGCATCTACTGGATGGTCAAAATAATTTAAATATTCGACCAGGAGAAAAAGTTATCTCCGAACATCATATGTCTTACTTGTATTGGACTGTTGCTCAATTCGCACCCTCAATACAAAGTTTGTACTGACCCCCGCCTTTTGTATGTTGTGTATGTAGAGCGAAATAATTATGGATTTTTCTCCCCCGCTGGATTTATCCCTTTTCTGTTAGCCTAATATATAGCACTTTTATTAGATACCATCATTGCGTCATGCATACCAGTCATTGCGTCTTTGATTTCTAACATTTTTAATAAAACACATTCATAAATAATACGTGTTTAAATATAAATACAGTTATTTTAAAACTTACATTTGAAATTCTATTTTTAAATGAGTACATAATAGATTTTTAACTCTTTAAAAGATGTTAATGTTTTTTTTTTTTTTGTAATAATAATAATATTCGTGTTTGTAATAAAGGTGGCATGAACTTATACTTTTATCATGAAGAATTCAAATGAGGAGTTTTTCCTCAAAGAACCGCAAATTTTACCTCATTTTTTTGACTAAGAATTAAGAATGCAAATTATAAACAAGTATTTTTACTTTTTAACGTGTTATTCTCAATATTTATTTTTCAATTAAACCCTTATTTAATATTTTCAACATTAAATTAATTAGAGGAAAAACTTTTGAGTACGTTTTTTTTTCTTTTAAACTGTATTTTTTTATTATTATTATTTTTTTTTTTAAATAATTAAAGTCTTTTCCTCCAGTTTTAATTAAGATATGAATGTGAAAAAAAATACTACATATTTAAAAAAAAAAAAACATTTTTATTTAACACTAAAATGCTTAAATCTCTCATATTTTTCTCTCACGGTGTAATGTTTCCATTCTTAGTACTTGTTGTAAACATTACTTTAATTAAAATAAGGACACTCCCTGCCTTTTACTGCTGCATCCCCAATTCCTGATAAGTCCTTGTTCTCCTGTTCTCTTGATTTATTATAGCTTCTTCAATCCTTCCGTATAGCTTCTTTATAACATCTTCCTTTTTCTACTCTCTTAGGAAATTTATGCCATGGCTTGATAGAGTTCATGTTATACCCTAATATCTAATATACAAATATAGAATACACATATACACAATACAGGATTACTGGTATGATCTTTTTTTTAAATTAATAGATATCAGACTTTCTTGACAACACTGATAATTTATGAAAAAGGTGCAATGCATAATTGCATCTATTACCTGTAGACACTCGCTGCTAGATTTCCATGTGCATTAAATTGTTGCTTAATGTGCACCAAAAATGATTATATTGAGATAAAAACCAAACTAAAACTAGGCCTAGTGGAACTGACTCCTAATGAGAAAAATAGATCAGTACGTTGTCATAAAGAAAACCACATACTTTAATGAGTATTATCATTTAAATTAGTTCTTGCCGTTCACATTTCACATTTTGAGTGCTTCACTCGGATAAATAAGACCCGTTTTAGGGATATTTTGATCTCTTCTTAGGCTCATTTCAAAGCTGTAATCATTAAAAATTACATTGAAAATACTTGAGCAAGATTTTACTTTTTTGCTGTATTTTATACATAAAGTTCAAAAAGCAAAACCAATTAATAGTTCTATTTTCCAAAAGGAAAATAGTTTGTCAATTAGTGTGCCACATAGCTTGCTCACGTCCAATTATTAGACGAATTAGAAATGAACGTGTGGTTTTCAGCCCTGTTTCGATTCCCAGTGTCACACCTATTTTTATTCAATAATAAATGTGCGTAGGCACTTTTGACATCCATCCAAATTTCTTACAAATCAAATGAGAACTTTTAAAGTAAAGATAAGGTGTTAATCAAAAATATATGCAGAACAGACAGCACTGGGCACAGAAGTTTGAAATATCATGGGACCAACTGCGACCTTTCATTCTAATTTGGTTATAATTAAATTAGTTCTAGATTAGTTGGGTCTTTTAAGGAAAATTCAAACACCTTGCATTTGCGATATTTCGATCCCTCTTTGGATCATTCTCAAGCTGACTGACTAGTTGATCACATTACTAAGTTGTTGTTTTGTGTCAAACTGCTATGAAAGACTTAATTGAATCTTATGGATTCTCGTCAAATTCACCTAAAATCAGGTACTGTCAATTACACTATTATGTAACACTGTCTCAGACATCGAAAGAAATAAAATTACCAAGACACAACACATTTGTGCTACCTTCTTTAACATAAAACATCCATCACACACTTGACTTTTGACAGATCCTCGCTATTATTCTCTATTGAGATTTTTTACTTTTGACAGAACTTCGCTATCCTCAATTTAGATTTTGACTTTTGACAGATCCTCGCTATTATTCTCTATTGAGATTTTTTACTTTTGACAGACTTCGCTATCCTCAATTTAGATTTTTACTTTTGACAGATCTTCTCTATCCTCAATTTAGATTTTGACTTTTGACAGATCCTCGCTATTATTCTCTATTGAGATTTACTTTTGACAGATCTTCGCTATCCTCAGTTTAGATTTTTACTTTTGACAGAACTTCGCTATTCTCAATTGAGATTTTTACTTTTGACAGATCTTTGTTATCCTCAATTTAGATTTTGGCTTTTGACAGATCCTCGCTACCCTCAATTTAGATTTTTACTTTTGACTTATCCTTGCTATCCTCCTCTACTTTTTGTCATAATCCCCTCAGTCGATAATCCCTGTCCTTCTTATAATCTACTCCATGGGTAGGTATTGTCTTAAAACTTTTAAACAATAAATTATTTAAAGTCAGAATTATTTATTATCTTTTTGGGTTATATTGACTTAGGTTTAGAGTCTATTCAAGTATTCCAAAGAGGGGTGGAAATATATATATATATTTTTTTTTTTTATTATTATTATTTTTTTTTTTAAATAATTAGTATAATTTAGGTAACAAGCAAGATTTTGGTATTATACAAATAAATTGAACGAAAAGGATGAATTGGAAATAACAAAATAAATTTTAAGAGCATAGAAAGAGTAGAGGGATTTTGCCTTGATTAGATTCTAACTATTAGTAAAAATATAATTCTAGATAACTATCTGTAAACAAAACTTTAATGTTTTTATAATATAAATCGTCTTGGATAGAACCATTAATTGCCTAAGTTGGTTGCAGGGAATATAACAGTAAAATACCTTCCTACCACAAGCGACTAGAGTGGCTACTATATCATTCCTTACTAAACAAGTTAGTTCATCCATACAAGCCAAACAATAATAGTGGAGTGACTCTAGTGCCCCTTTGTAAAGGAGGCCTTTTGGTGGCGCTGCCAAATATCTTGGAGGCATCACTATGGTGGCTCCTTGAGAAAGGGAGCCTTAATAATTAAGTTTTAATTTCTTTTTAAAGGTAATTTTAAGTATAAATTTAAATAAAATCCAACAAAAAATTAGACGTATATAAATTCTAACTAACTTCCTCAAGTGTCTTAATATCCATAATAATGCAATGCATTCCCTAAGGCAGGACAACACCAGAAACGGAGTGTAGTTGAGCGGACTCCACTGTTGAATGGACTCATTGTTTTGAATGGAAGAGTGGCCATCAGTTGCGGAGCATAGTTGAGCTCTCCGGAAGTAATAAGGAAAATAAGTGGTCAATGCTTGTAAAAAGCTCAACTTCTCTCAGCTCAAATCTGCTCTGCAACTGGTGGCCACCCTTCCATTCAAAACAATAGGGTCCAATTTCAAAAGCGGAGTTGGCTCAACTAAATTCATATTGTAGCTGCCCGGCCTTATGATTGCTTTAATAATAATCCTCTTCATCCTTTGGTGAAATGGTTGTATCAACCATCCCTTATAATCCTTTAATCTAATATTATCCTATATCTAATTTAATTTTGTCTCTATAGCCCACTATGCATCCTTTAATTTAGAACATTATAATATTTTGGTAAAATGATTATACATGTATTTGTCTCATAATGTTACAGTCTGTGCCAACGAGAGTTAGTGCGTTGACATTGTGGGAAATCGAGTGACACACAGATTGGCCAACCTCTGAGGGAAAAAATAAAGCCCCTACATTTACCTTCTTATATGGTTATCCAGAGAGCCAATCTTGAGCTCTCATTGGCTCCCCACCTCATTTGCTAGTTTTTCCCGTGCTGTCAACGCATTAACTCTCATTTGGCACAGACTGTAGAGTCAAATATCTTGTACAACCCTCATTATTTATCCCACAATGATTTAATAATCCTCTAATGATTTTTGAGCCTATATTGATTTTCTACATTAATACCTACACCAACCATTATCTTCGCCCTAATGATTGTTTTTACCCTGAAATTTTATTTATTCAACATCCTTCTGATAATAATTTTCCTCTAACATTTCCCTCTACATTTTCCTTGCTCAGGGATGTAAATACGAAGCCAAGCAACAAGCATATTAACTGATGACTGAAGGGGGACGGTGGATATTTTGTACTTAGTCTGGTAGGAATTAGACTCACGCCTGTGTATCGGAAGGAATGCTAGAGAGTCAATGGCAGCCTGTAGTTCTGATGAGAGCTGTGATGAGGGACTGGGACTTTGTCCTGTGGGTAAATACAATACTAAGTCACTCTCTCACAATTTCTGCGTAAAAATACTTAATAAACTTGATGAAAACCGAGAATTAACAAAGGTCAACTTGGAGTAACTAAATGCATTATTATGTAATAGTAATATAAATTGCTAAAAATGTGGCTTAAAGATTATAACTTAAGGTTATTTGTTAAAACTAATATTACAGGCTGATACATATTTTAACTGAGTAACTAAATAAGGACAATAAATTCATAGTTTTTTAAGTTTATAATTTAATATACTGCAGAAATAATAAACAAATTACTCAACAACCTTAAATTACTTTGTATAACATAAAACTTTATAAAAAATAAATAAATAAATACTGCGAGCTGAATACTTTAATGTGTTAACAACTGAGAATACCTAATTATTTGAAACTTATTATACTACGCATTCTAAACTAACCAATTACACAAAAGATCTTTACAACTTTATTCATAAATAAAATCTTATTTTACACAATCTTAATGTTAAAGAATTCAACGAATCAGACAATTTTATGAACCAGCATAATTCAAGTTAGCAACCATTTAAAACTTTGTTTTAGCTGTAACATTTAAACCATTTATTTTTGTCCAATATCCATCAAATGGCCTTTTTGGTCATTTTGGATTTTGAAGGAAATGGCCAGATGATGGCCACATGAAGGCTGAAAGCTACTATTTTTAAATAAACCAGTTTCAGTTTATGGGGAGAGACAATTTATTTTATTAATTTAAGATGACCTCCATAGATGCTACATCTATGGAGGTCATCATTATTACTTATTAATTTACATTATATACATTATTATTATTTGTTTATTTTGTTTTTAAATTTTCTACGCTATCACAAATGGGAAAAAACTTATCTTTAAATTTTTTTAAAAAAAAGTATCTAAAGCTATATTTTTCATAATCATTTAAAGTTGTTTATGATCTTATATGTAAAGTACATCCAAGATAACTAAAAATATTTGTACTTATTGATTTTATTTCCATTCAATCTACTGTAATGTGACTACANTTATATGATAATATATTTATAAACATTTTTTTTTTAATATTCTTTTTTTTAAAAAAATAGTATATCATGATCATATTTTGATGTAGAGTTAGCCAAAAGTATTAGATGTCAATAAAATTAAAGCTAGAATGATAAAAATTAGTAACTCAATAATGATAAAACTAGGTGGGCTCTAGCCTCCTCTAGGATGTTTCCATTCAGTATGCACTCATTTTTCTTAGTTGTACAATCTATTCTGCCCTTTAATATTTAATGACAATTCTGCACGATCTAAACTCCATAGTAAACAGCCTATGTAGGGCCTAGGTCTACTAAAAGGCTTATACCACTATATAATTATATTGGATGACGTGGACCTATTGTGTCACTTCATCAGCTGTATAAACATTGCAATTGATATATGTAACCTAATAAAAGCTGGATCACATAAGCAGCTACCTGAGTGTGGGGTCCCTTGACAGAGTCTTGAGCATTCAATTGCAATGAGCTACTGGGGACACCAAATCCTGCAGGATCTAAACTCCATGATGCAACAGCCCATTTAGAGACCAAAGGGCTTATACAACTATACATGGATGACATGGAGTTTGGAGTTACTGTGTCCCTTGACGGAGTCAAGAGCATTCAATTGCAATGAGCTATCTGGCATCCCAAATTCTGCAGGATGCAATCCCATATTTCTCTTGGCCGCAATCCCAACAGCTATTTCAGCTAAAACTCAATCCTCACTCATTCCTACCACCACCTAAGCCAATTTTCTCTCACTTAAGTATTAATTGGCTAAATTCATTTAGCCTACTGCTATCTCCCAAAAGGTTTGTCCCAGTTCCATTTATTATTCTTATATTTATTTTTTTTAAATTTTCTGAAATTCTTGTTGATTTATAATAAGAATTGTTATTGTTATCTAAACTCATTAATATATTTATTTATTATTGAGTTAGTTCTTTTTTTTACTGCAAACTTATAAAGTTTACTAAAAGGTTTTATACAATAATACAGTGAAAGAAGAATGTATTTAATTATTTAAAGCCAAGTTTCTAATTCGATTAAATTGTTTTAATAGAATTTCAAAAGAGAGATGAAAAGAAAGGCAAAGTGATTTTACCTATTACTTTAAAATTACTTGGGAATGTTGAGTCAAAGAGAAAAGTTTAGTCTGAAAACAAATGAACAAAAAGCCAGAGGTGTGTAAGTTAGTCCAAATTTATCTTTAGGAATAGTAGAAGTCCTCAACATATTTCATATGGGTAGAGTATTTCTTCTTACACCTAAGGAAAACATTTTGTTGAGGTACAGTTTAGAGAACGTTGAAAATTTTAGTGCGGAGGGGTTTTTACTCTAAAATATACATATATATATTTTGATTCTTTAACTAAAACCACGAATGTTTGTGTTAAAGGTTGGGAATTCCTTGTGGAACTTTTCTCTGGGAGGTGAAATTTTAAGATCCCTAAATGTGTTTCATAAGAATAAAGTTTTTGATACTACGGAGAACAACTTTACTTACGCATTTGTTAAGTTAGAAATAAGTTTTTAACTTTAAAACTTGGATGTGCTTCTTCTTTTTTAATGAAGAATTTTGGAAATTGAGTTAAATATTTGTATTTACTTATTTTTTAATTTCATAATATTATTAATAAAAAACTACCTCTCAATATAGGGATAACATTCTGTCAAAATAAAATTGCTCCTCAATTATTTAGAAATTCGTTTTTGAGAACTACAGGGCTTCAAAAAAATCTTAATTCTTAATTGACAGTATGTCGCCTCCTCTTGAAGCATTCCCTTAGGATTTTCAAGCCTGCTAAAAGTTCATCTTTATTGAACATGCATTTGGCCAATCAATCAAATTTTTTTTCTATTTTCTTTATGAACACTTGTATACCTATTTAAGAGGAGGATATCTTTAATTACTCATATCTAATTATTTTAATTACAGATGCCAAAAGACATTGAATTTAAAATTAAATATAAATTTTTAAGTTTTTTGGTAGTTTTCTTACTACCGAAAGATTAAATTTTAAATAATTCAAATTACAATTATCAATAACTACGGGAGACATACAGAGAAAAATAGACCCCCGCACCGGGACTCGAACCACGAGACCTCTGTTTACCGTACAGGTGCTCTTACCAACTGAGCTATACGGGAGAATGATTTTTCCCTGTCGTCACTGATACATATTCCCCGAATCCAAGCTTTTAATCTTATTCTACGAATCTAGAGAGCCAAATATTCACGGCAACAGAACTAGACCGAGAATTAACACTTATAATTGTAAAGCACTCAATTAGTACCTGTACCTAAATAGATGTACTAGGGTCTATTTTTCTCTGTATGTCTCCCGTAGTTATTGATAATTGTAATTTGAATTATTTAAAAATTAAATATGTATAACTAAAGGAGCAAAAATATATCATCTAAAATATGTTGGTGGGGTATGTTAAGGGCGGTTTTGATCTCAACCCCACAACAAAATGACTGCAGCAACCCTTATAAATAGTTTAATTTAAAAGAATATGAAAAATATTACTAAAATTTGTTTAATTAAGAATTAATATAATTTTTTGTATATATTTATTTATTTCTTAATTTTTGTATATGTTTATTTATTTCTTAATTTGGAAAATATTAATTATGTATTAAAGGAACCATAATGAAAAATGACTTAAATATAACTTAAAACATAATGAGATCAAAATAATCATAATAATTTAATGTCTTAATGCGATTACTTTAGAACCGAGAGTACAAAGGGTGGAATTAGTGGATCCGTAACCAGAGATGTTTATAAAATGCAAAGTTTGTTGTATTAAACTGAAGATAGATATTGATAGATGTTATTTTATGATTAAACTAAGCCTTTATGCCTGTGAATCCCATTTGTCTTTTATATCCAGAAAATTGGAATAACATGAAAAGGAAGAATATTCTTAAATAAATCCTTGGTCTAAGACATAAGAAGGAAATTTGAGATTAAGAAGCAACAAAGATCTTTAAGCTGAAGAAGCTTTAGGGAAAATTTCCACTATTATTAGGAAAAGAGGAAAATTAATCTTTATAGGAAAATCCATATTTATAGATTAAAAGAAAGTACAGTAAAGCTTGCCTAAGCTGGAAATCTGCTGAGATTTTTTTTCTATTTTTGGAACAGTGGATTTTCAAGCGTAGAAAGGTTTTACTGTAGAATAACTAAAAACATAGCCCATCAAGTTCTAGAAAGTAAATCTGGAAACCAGTGGACTAGAGGTTTTAAAAAATAATTATCATATTAGTAGACAATTGTGAGGACCTGATAGTTGATCAAGGTAGATAAAACTTGATTAGAATGAAGAGATATATGAAGATTGATTTGTGCCAACTGATTAAAGGTGGAATATTGTACCAGCTTAACAGATTAGAATACCAGATGTAATAAGTATTTTTTTTAAGTGTTCCCATAGTAGAATCTATAACCACCAAACTGAAAATTTTTGGCTTCGTTTTGAGGAATTGATGCACAGTTTACACAACACAGAGCTATTAATGGGCTGTAGGCAGTTAAAAATTCCTTTTTAAAACTGTCCTATTTCCAAAACATTTTCATGTGCAACAAGGTCTTAATGCTTGACTGATTTCCTTTAATCCCTCTGATGATCTAGAGCTACAAAAAGGACTTCTGCCCGACACTATTTTGGACCATACCCTTTAATTCTACTCAGGTATTTAATTCAAGCTTTGGTTTGAAGGTATTAGGTGATATTAACTACCAAATTTTTATTAATAACTTGAAATTTATATGAAACTTTAATCTAAATTTTGTTTGTTTTGTTGCAGATCTTAAGGAGTATCAGGCAGGGTCTTGGTGAGGTGGAACGAGGGGCTGATGATACTTACATGTACTGTGATGAGGAAGCTCATGAGATGGGGCGACTCTCTCATTGGTACGATGAACCACCTTATGAATCTGATCCGGAAGACTTCCTTATGGGTGAAACACTGCATCCTAGGTATAGGTGATTATCTTTTCTTTTTTCCTACCAACTTTTATTCTCTACACTCTACCGTTTACTGTCCACATTGTTTTTCATTCGTCTAGTAGCTTGTTAGATTGCTACTCTACATAGCTTTAACAATGTAAAACCAGCCTTTAGCAGTTTTAGGGCTTCAGGTTCACATTTGTTCAGTGTTACTTAACTTGGATGTTTCTGATTAACAGGCATGGCGGGTATGTTGGAGCCAGACGCAGGTGTGTTGGAAGGGTAATGGAAAGCGAGGTGATATCTCTAAGATCAGCTGGTGATATCTCTTTATCTCACGCCAGGCCTCGTCACCTTAACAGGGAGTCTGGGGATTACGCTGCCTCCGATGTTCACTCCATATGGTAAATAACTTGTTCTCAAATGACACTTACAGACCTTAGTAACAATTTTAATTTTTAATTGATTTTTTTGGTCAATTTTTGAGCGTAAATGGTTGAAATTATCATGGGATCATCTGGAATCAACATCTATTTATTATTACTAAACTTTTTCTTAAAGAAAATGACTGCTCATTAAAATGGTCCATCTTACCATTATCCAGCTATAATAGTTTTTGAGTTATTACATGTTTTTAAAATAAAGTAGATTATTTTTTTGGAAACTCAATTTAAGGATATAACATCAAATCAGGTAGAAAAGATTGGTCCGAGATAACTCAGACTATGAACTCGGTCCCAGGTCCAAAATCAAATTTATTTTCATCAATATCTGGGAAACTAGATTTTTCCTGGGAAAATAGCTTATATCGTTAGATTCGTATTTAAATAGTCTAGATTTTAGATATTTTTTAAATCCAAATTGTTGGAACCGTTTTTGAGAAATAATTGTTTTTTCAGAAGGAGAAATTGCCAAGGCAAGAAAAGAGTAAGAGAACAAATAAAAAGAAGTGAAGGGTGTAAAGAGAGAAAGAGAAATACTTTCATATCCAGCTAAGACAGTAATAGTAATTTCATGAAACAAAACCAATGACACCCTGCATCCAAGCCCAGAACCAACCCGAAATGTGTTTAGCTCAGTTACTAAACCAAAACAGCACCTGAAAAGGGGTAAGGTGTTGTCTACGGGTGTTATTACTAGGTTTCCATCTCAAAAATGCTTGTTTTAAGATAACTTCTTTGATAACAGTCTCAGTACCCCATGCATATGATAATTGTTTTGCAACAATGGATTTTTATTTTCAATTTATAAATAAAATGGGGGTTTAAATTTCTTTTTAATTGTCAATTAAGATCATTTTTATTCATCTTTTATCCTGACATAGATTTCTTTACGAGTGCTAAAGTCTTAATCATTATTAGGAATAAAGAAATATATCATACATCCATCCACTAACATAACTATAGCACAAAGCTTTGTACGATAGTTGTCATTTTAGTGCCGAGATTAGTTGAAATGCATAAGAGTAAGAGTCAGTGTTGGAGTTGAGTCTTTGTTTATTCCTAATCATATGATTCTAGTACTCATTTAGAAAAAAGTAAAATCATTATGCCTAATACAAATCTTTTTGTTTGATTTAGTTCCAGGTTATCATCGTTATCAGTTGAGACGAGTAGATCCGACCAGCTTGATACTGATATCTACAGGAGGCTTAGAAATTATAATGTAACTTACTTCTTTTTTCTTAATATATTTCTAATTATCTTTTCAATTTTACAGTGTATAGTATTAAGGTATGTTTACAAATTTAGAAGTTATATTAGAAATAATAGTTTGAATTTTAGAGATACACCACCCCACCTTCGCCCACAGCCCTCTCACTGTTCATATACACTCTGTACAAGATGAGTTTTAACTTTTGATAGTACACCCGAAGACGCAGGCCACTTAGGTGGGCCCATAGAACAAACCCGGGTTAGGGACTGAAATCTTCACACATACTCGTGTGAAGATATGGTAGTTAACCATGACTCCCCTCCTTGTTGTATAACAACCAAGAGTATCATCATCATGGTTTCCAGGTCAATACCTGGTAGCGCTACTCTTTAGAGGAGCTTCCCATTTGTTTAAACAATGCTGGGTGGACATTGAGCGGAGGGCCCGGTCCAGGAATCGAACCCAGAGCTGAGGTCACCTTTTGATCCGGCTCGATGCTGCTTAACTTGCCTTATCGAAAGGCTAGCGCTCTAGCTTCTGAGCCACCCAATATAAGATATCGTAATACTTAGGAGTTTTACCATAAAATGACCAGTAATAATGATAGTACCATCTACTGTCGAAAGCTTTACAGTGTTATATACAAATAAGTAGTACATTTAGTATAATCGTTAATTATTAAAATCACCTGTCCACTTTTTTTTACAATTAAGTTAGAGAAATGTTAATAAAAAGAAATAGATTAACATTACTTGTATTGTTGCAGGGTGTTGAAACTGTACCAGGTAGGCTGAGCCCTGCTCACAGTTCAGACTATGCTGAACATGAGGATATGGCCAAAATACATGCTAAGGTTTGTATTTTATTTATTTATTTTTATTTTTTTCTAATAGAATTTTAAGACAGCAAGGATCAGTCAAAAATAAAAATATAATTTTTGAACTTACTGATGTTTTTTTTTGGGGGGGGGGGGATTCTTCTTCTAGGAATAATTCAAGAAACATTCTTATTTTTATCATTCATGTATTATTCCTTGAATAAGAAAATTAATGAAACATCAATAAATCTAAAACTTATATTTTTATGTAGAGTAGTAATTACATTATTTTAAGGGGTTTTCATTTGACAGGGTTAACTAAGTGAATTTATCAGAAAAACATTGAATCGTGGATATATTTTTGGGCATTGAATCCACATATCGATTTCAATGTTTTTCCACAAAGTGGAGAAAATCAGTATACAGTAGAACCTCGATTATCCGAACTAATTGGGACCAGAGGTGGTTCGGATAATCGAAAAGTTCGGATAATCAAGGTTCATTAAAATAAAAGAAAAACATATCAATTAAGGTACAATTTTATTTTAAAGGTAGTTATATTTTGAAAATAAAAATTGTATACAGACAGACGTGTGTAAAACAACACGTTTTATTACATTTTTCTCAGGTAGGTTTGAAAAAATCATGAATTCTTGTCTGTTTCACCCTTAACAAGGTGGCGAGTACCTCTAACCACCTCACCTGTGGCGAGTTCGGATAATAGAGGGTTCGGATAACAGAGGTTCGGATAACAGAGGTTCGGATAACAGAGGTTCGGATAATCGAGGTTCTACTGTAAATTTGTCTAATTGATATAGTAGCCGTATCTGGTGTGAAATTGTGAAACATTAATACATTTTTTATTACCATTTGGTCCACTAGGAGCTCAGATATAATTTTATATAAAAGTTAGAAAATGCAGTACTACATGAATACAAGTGAAAAACCAAACTACCTCTTATTCATATTCTAACTTCCTTGCATGATATTTAATAGGGTCACAAATTGACATGGCGTTTTTTACGTGACAAAAATTTTGTCTGTACCACTGACTTAAAACAAATCAAAAATTAAAATTAGCATGCAAGGTTTGGGAAAGCAGTAGTAGTAGTAGTAGTAGTAGTCTAGTACTTCCTACTAGAACGGGTTGGACGAACCACATGTTCGAACCTTGCAATTAGGCCATTACTTAGGCCCTTTGTACGCCCCGGGGTGATGTGATCAATAGTGAGCCATATAAATCAGAGTGTCACGCTGAGGAATCGAACCCCGTCTCGTTCCACTATATGATTCAGTGAAGGCCGAGCAGAGGTGGTTTAACCGCCGCGGCTACGCTACCTCTATTGGGAAAGCAGTAAGTACATAAAGTGATTGTTTTTTTATTTTTGTTTATATTAGGTGTAATAATTAACAATTATTCTCTTTCTATCATGAGACATTTAAACCCTTTATAGGGCCATCTTCTGTCACATTTATTTAATAATTAATAATTAGTGGTGAAAATAATTTTGCGAGTAATTTATAACTATCTCCATGAGAGAGGGTCTTGATAAAAGTTAAAATTTAAATGAAAATGTACAACAATGGACAATTGACGTCATAAAACATTCTAGTTTTTAGTGATTTTTCATAATAGAAAGAGAATTATTACACCTAATCCATCCTTCAACAAAAATAATTAAATAGAAAGGTGTTGATCTCACTGTTTTACTATAAAGTTATTGGTCAATAACAGAGAGAAGACTGTGAAAACAAGTACCTGGGGTGTTATAGATGCAGGATAATTAGATTATTAGCTGAGAATATCCCGATATAACACTTCTTTAAAAGAAGACTGTGAAAAAAAGTACCTGGGGTGTTATAGATGCAGGATAATTAGATTATTAGCTGAGAATATCCCGATATAACACTTCTTTAAATCCAAACTTAATTTAAGATCTTAAACACTTGACAATTAAATCTCAATAATATTTTGATAAGCAAGCTATATTTTTAGCTTCTTCCTTTTTCTCTTTCTTAATCCTCAAGTATAGTTTGCAAAAGTCAAAACTTATGCTACACTCAGTCTTGCGATTATATTTCATTAAAACTTTCTAATATATGAACTAATATTATCTTATTTAGTTAAGTTTCGCTGTGTATAACTTTATCAATTTCCCATTTATGTTTAGCTGCTGTATCACAGTCTAATAGAGTCTAAGAATTAAGATATTCCAAGATGTTTGTATAACATCACACAGTTAAGGAATTAATCTTGGTGGTTATATCCCAAGAGGCCGTCATGTAGAGTGACGTGTTACAAATTATCTTCATAACATTTTAATGAAGTTAATTCAAGTTTGAATAACTTGTTTGAAGTAATTATTAGATAGTTTTCAGTGATGATTAAATTTTCAAATCTCTTATATTATCAGGATCAGGTGCAATTACATTTTCTAGTTTTTAAGTGCATAGCCTATCTAATTCTACTTTGTACAGTCTTTTGTTTAACTAATTTATGCGGTACAAATTTTCTAGTCATATTTTAACCCACTCTCCTATTACCTAGAAAGCTTAAACTTTCTACTTTTAAAATAGTTTTGTTTTTGAATTTATTAGTTCATACGTAAATAATTGCACAATAAAAATAACTTTTTATATACTATGTTATCAAATTTTCTGTCGTAAATCATAAATTTGAAACCTGTCAAAATGAAGTTTATAAATATGGGACATGGCAAAACAAATAAAATAACTTGTGGATTTTTTCCGAACTAACTTTCCATACAGCAAAATTTGCTCAAAACCAATTAAATTCTGCTGAAAGATGGCTAAAATTATTAAAATAATGCATTGTCATCGTGTTCTGAGCTATGCTAAAAGTTTCAAATTTCTAGCTATTCAGGAAGTTAGTTAGAAATTGATTGCCAGATTTGTACCGGATAAACAAACAAGAAAGCAAGCTAATAAAAACGTAGTAAAAATCAACAACTGTGATTGTTTATTTATTTTTTTTTATTTTTTTTTATTTTTTTATTTATTTATTTTTTTTTTCCTTAAATTTTTATAAGTACAATGTTGACTTAAAGCATTTTCAGTTCTTCCAGTTTTGATAGCTCTGTTTCCTAAATGGATAAAGTTTTCGACTCTTTTAGGTCTTTGTTGTTATTCTTTTTTGATTTCCCGTATAATTAAAAATAAATAAATTACTTGTACATGAAAAAGTTAGTCTAATTTTTTATAGAGTATAATCCCTTATACTGGCATTGAATCATGTTTTCTTGCCTTAAGTCATGATGATTATATCCAATATTCTCTACTTCTGTCTGTGATGATAGTAGTTTATTTACTTATTATTTTCAATATAATTTTAAACCTTCCTAAATAATTTATTATTATTTTTGTAAAATTACTCTAAATAAAATATTGAATCAATTTATTGATGATTTTTGAATGTAGCTTTATTTACCTATTTTCTTCAACGAACTTAGTTATGTAGAGGCCCGTGGTTTAAGTCCCGGCGCTGGAGTCTATTTTTCTCTGTCTGTCTCCCAGAGTTAATAATAATTATAAGTTGATTTAAATTCAATGAACTTATTGATGATTTATGATTTGCAGCTTTATTTGCCTCTTCTATTCAATTATGTTAGTAATAATTTATGCTTGGTGTTATAGTTTGTTAGTGGAAGGAGCAACACTACAGGTACAAGGAGGAAACACCATCACCATCATCACCACCACCATCATCACCACCAGCACAGGAATGCAGCACAACATCATCAGTCACCTTCTCACCACAGGCATCACCAGCCTCAGCACTCATCAGCCGAGTCCTTACCCAGTGCTTCCAGTAAGTTTCCAAACTCATTACACTCTAACTAACACACATTATTGAGACAAGCAAAACGGCCATCTATATTAAAATAATTTGGTCTGTTTCTTTTTGCAGTAAAACTCTGAAGCCTCTACTAAAATTCTATTAAACTGACAAAATAAAAACTCAAACACTTAAGCCTGTTTTTCTCGGTGATAGTTAATGCGATCGTTGTGGTTGCGACAGCAACTATCGCATCAACTATCACCATGGAGAATATGCACAATAGAACTACCAACCATCACACTATCTTGTCTGACGAGATAGTTAAGTGTTCTATAACAGCAGTCAAAGTACTCACGTGGCGAATTTAAGAACTATCACACTAGAAACTAAATTCTGATTGGCTTATTGTTTGTTTATACTTTTATATCTCATTATAACAGATCTAAAAGGCAGCAAATATGATAGCTAAGTTTTGTTTAAGTTTGTGGGACCAATTTATTTTTGTTAATCTATTTTTGTCTTACTTTTACAATAATGTTTATTAATGTTTGATTTGTAGGTACACAGGCTCTAGTCGAGAGTGAAGAGAACAGTGTTGCCAGTGCAAGCAGGAAAAGTCCCCAGCAAGTTGTTGCCCTAGCCAGGGCAGTTGCAGACTCCTCTTCATCTTATTATGATTCCGATGCTTTACATTTTACTGTAAGTCTAACTCCTGGTCAGTTTTTTACATTTAAATGATTGGTTCTTGGGCCGAATTAAACAGAACTAAAAGTTAATATGATGAATAGTAATTGTTAATTGAAATATTTTCAGAAAGGAGAAATTGTTGAGGTGCTTAGCATGTCAGCGAGTGGCTTATGGAAGGGAAGGATCAATGGTCATACAGGCATGTTTAAATTTACATGTGTTGAACTTCTAACAGAAGCACAGGCTCGCAGGTAAAAACTATCTCTTATTTTAAAACTTTTATAATAAAATCTAATCAAATAAAACCATTTAAAAAAAAAATAATAAAAAAAATTTATTAACTGAATTGATTTAAGATGTATGTTTTTAAACAGTAAGAAAAACTATAGCATAGTCGGTGTATTTGTGAGATCAACACCACAAAGATAATTTCAGTATTTTCTTTTTTTTATATATAATGACAAACATTAAAGGTATTTAAGTGTTTTAATGTTAACCCATTAGGTTAACAAAAAACAAAACATGTTTTATTAAAACAAAACGCCCATGAAGATTTTTCCATTTTTGGCTGCGAAACTCAGCAATTCAAGGATTGAAAAACAAAGGTACTTTCCACATAAGGAGAGAATATTCCTTTCAATACATCATTGTTACATCCACTGAAGCTCCTAATTCTGTCTTTATGACACTTCAAATCCTTTCTTACCTTATTAATGATATGTCAAGGCACAATACCCTGAAGAATAGCAGGGTGTTCTTTGTACTAAGTACAATGAGGAAATACTCTTAATTTCTCTGAATATTTTTTCCCCCTTTTTCCAAGTATTAAACACCATATTTAGCTTCAATTTATTATTGATTTTTTTAGAAAAAGAACAACATTAGAAGCAAAGCATACGGATTTGCCAGGACACAAATAAAAGTGCTGTAGATTATAATTATTTGTTTACCTTTTTAACTTAAATTATTATGTATGTACAATGGAACTTTAATCACTCAAAATTCGAGGGAGTTAGTTTTTCTAGTTAAGATTATTAGCAATCTCAAATTAGCATGAAAAACAGAAATTATTTCGTCTAACCAAGAATTTTGAGATCTGGTTCCACTGTATAAGGATTAAACCTAATTTCTTTTCCTATGTCTCAAAAAAGAAATCATTTAAGGTGGTTTCACTTGGATGCAAAACTTGGCTAAAAATGTCTATTATTCATAGACCATTGATTTTTTTTTTTTTTTTTTCAAACAGACGTAGATGTGTACCTTTTGCCTTTTAAATCCTGTTGCGTTTAGTGAAACAGCGCATCAACAAAGTACTTGTTCTGTTGCTAACTATATCCTTAACTTTCTTTTTTGGTTTAACCCCTTCCAATACCTAATTGTGGGCAGATCTTTGCTGAATCTGTCTTGGTCTCCCTCTATATATATCATCCCAGTTGAATTCAGATTGTAGTTGAAGGCTTCTCTCCCAGTGGTGTTATTTCTCATCTTATGCTTACCGATGTGTATTAATTTCCGTCTTTTTATCAGCATGGACGTCTCTGTTTTTGTCCCATGGTACCAAATCAAGAATTATAGACAAGACATGATGTTGAGATATGCAGGTCTACACTAAACTTGGATACATAATTAAAAGCAATTTCATAAATTCGTTCAGGTCCAATGTTGCTGTGCAACAAACCAACTATTTTACATGCTAATAAATCCAGATCTTTCAGAGGGGACCTGACGTTTTGAATCCATTATAGGGATCATTCTCTAGGGAGTTGCTCATGATGAGAGTTATTTGTAGTTGAAAGTTGGAAATGACTCTCATTTGCAGTTGAAAGTTGCAAATGGCTTTTATCATTTTATAATTTGCAGTTGAAAGTTCCAAATGGCTCTATCATTTGCAGTTAAAGGTTGCAAATGACTCTCATCATTTGCAGTTGAAAGTTCCAAATTACTCTCATCGTGAGCAACTCCCTTGAGAATGACCTCTATAATGGGTTTAAAATGTTGGGATTCACAAAATCTCTTAAGGTGCGTTTACACCTGACATTTATTGCATGACATTAATGCCAGACAGAAATCTCAGTAGTGTAAACACTGAAAAATTGATGTCTGAGATTTATGTTTCTACTCTCAGCTATAAGTGTCGACACTTTTATAACAACAGATGTAAACACCGATTATTATATTTTTCGTACATTTGTTGCAAATTTAAGCATTGCGAGAAGTGTCAGACATATATCTCCGTCATAAATCTCAAAGCAATTTCTGTCTGACATTTGACATTTATTGCCAGAGAGAAGTGTCAGGTGTAAACGCACCTTTAGAACAGATTGCTCTGGAAGATCTAAAAGACATAGAAAAATGTACTATACTGTCCATGGAAACCTAAGCTATAAAATGTTTACCTGCTGTCAAATTTTCAGTTGATAATAGTTCAGGATTATCAGTTATGATTAGCTGATAATTTTATCCATTCTAATATTAATATCTATTGACATATTATTATGTAAATATACCTTACTCTTATCATAATATTTTTAAATGGGTGCAATCTATTTTCTATTCACTGGTTCAACTTGAATGTTTTACTACTACAATGTCACATTTAATGAGAAGGAATGCCAAGTGGACACAGATTGAAAATCAAGTTCTGTGGAGCACACTTAAGCTGAAGAACTCTATTACACATGTTCACACATTTGAACATGTTCACACATTTGAACATGTTCACACAACTTTATTGCACATGTTCTTTACCACTTAATCTTCTCTGATCTAGCTTAGATAGCTATTATCTCTTTTCACTCACTCTGATTTTACCCTCTTTTAAAGTTGGTTCCAATTATTTATGAACAATATCTTATATAAATCATGCCTACTGTTTTATGATCATTAATGATTATATATCATCATTAATGATCATATTAATGTTCCATTAAATCTGATGGAACATCTTTTAATCTACATTGTGTTAGACAATAAAGAAATTCATAATCAATCAATTTAAATTTTTAGAGATAATTTTCAAACAACAATATTAATAATTGTTTGAAAAAAGTATTCTTAATTGATGTTTCAAGTGCACAAATTAATTTTGAGAAACTTGTAAAGAAGAACTCACGTCAGATCATTTATTTAAAATAAAAGAACCATATATGTTGGTATTACCAGTCCCTATAAAAGGATAAATCTGGTTCAGTTCCAGCGGTGGGGAGAAAACTAGACATCGGCCTGCTCCAATATTGAAGAAAGTCAAAGCAAAACATGAGTAGGTACAAATTAACAGTGTTCGTAGCAGTAGTAATATTATAGTTGCACAAATCTTCTCATAGTCTGTTTTGTTGTGTGGTAGAGGACATTCTAATGTTAAATAGTATAATACATGATAAACTCCTGATTATACCTATTTACCGTCAGTATTACAGGAGTTAAAGCATAACTGAGACATTATGTTATAGCGTTGGCTCGTCCTTTAGGTAATTCCTTTGTTCTGTATCTTGCTACAACTAAATGATAAATTTTATTCATATTTATTTTTATTCAATTCAATATTCAAGTTATTAATATTTTCTTTTAATAATATTCTTCAGATACACATGTTGTTTAGAAAAGTTCAAATTTTATTTAATCACTTATATTTTTGTTTTATGTTATTAACTAAATAAGTGGACTAAATAGCATAAATTAGCAATGGAAATCTGGGCGGGCTAAAGATACTTCTAGAATGAAAATGGACCAGAGTTATTGTAAAAAAAAAAAAAAAAAAAAAAAAAAAAAAAACTATCTTAACCTTGCTTTTTAGTGCGGTGGACAAGTTTTTTTTTTTAATAGATGTAGTATCATGTTACCATCAAAATAGTATAATTAATTTGATAGGTAGTTCTGTTAGATATTTAATTGGATTTAGGTTTCTCTATATGTAATTCAACTAATAAAATTAAATTGAACTTAAATTAACAAACCTAACACCATACCACAGTTCTTCACAAGTGCATCCATCTTCTCGTAATTTTATTTTATTATTTATTTATTTTCTTTCCTTGTTGTACAGTGTGTCCCACAATTAAGTATTGAAGAGGAGTATTTTGAATATTTGTAGGTTTTCCAGAAAAAGTATATGAATGAATATTATTCTTGGCGATTTTGAATAATATCATTTATATAGATGTACAAGGGTTGTTCAGAAAAGCTTTATATAAATAAGAATTTTGGGGTTTCATTATTATACATCTCAACTATTTCCCCCAAACTATAATCTCCTTAGCAGTATCCCCCTCCTTTTATTTTGTATAGCCCTCCAAAGGTTCTTTTTCAGGTCTCACAATAACGTGCTGCATTAATGTCGCACCAATTACCTTTTTACTGTCCCTGAACAAAGAGGCCATGATTTATTTAAAAAAAACCATTGGGTTTTAATTTTATGGCCAATGGTGAATACATGTGACACCATAGTTATGACTTTCTTTTGGTCTCAGGGGTGTAATGAGCCACCCAGGTTTTATTACATACGATCATCAACTGTGTTTTTCTCCAGTATGTTCATTACATACATTGAACACCCAGTAATAATAATAATAATAATAATATTTTTCAGTAGTTTTAGAACAAACAGGTTTTTTTTATTATAAAGAATGACTGTTTCTCAAAAATCATATTTTCCTTCTTCAGTGCTTTTTTTGTGGGGCCTCAGTATAATACAATAATGTATTTGTAGAATTTATTGCAATTTATTATTATAGAAGTAAAATGTCTGTCGATTATTCCTCTTGTATTAATTGTTATTTGTATTTTAACTCCCTTTTTTCTTATTCCAATTATAAGTTTAGACTAATTTTTTTACCCTCTAATTTATCCTACAATAGATATTGACAGATTATTAAAACGAATTAAAATTTTAGTACTTAAATAAGTCTGAATAATTAGTTTATTGTTATCTATTAGAGTAATAAACCTGAGAAATATTTTTAGGTGTTAATTTAATGTGTTTATTTTCTTGTATTGTTATTTTTGAAGGAAATTTTATGTACAAATTTGCCATTATTATTACTAATAGCAATAACAAAATAATTTATACCTTTATAAGTTTATATGCATGCATAAGTTGTATTTAAATACATGCGTAATTAAATAAAATAAATTAACCACATCATTTCATAATAAAATGTGTCCATATAAAACCTGGAAAAATGAGGGCAATGCAGTTAAAAGTACACCCTGCAGCCTGAAATTGGGCCCACTTGGGTTACGAGAAAGTTGGTGGCCCATCCCTCTGTGTTATTATCATGTTATTATTATATTATTATATTAT